>JAASFJ010001183.1:0-11203 GCA_023333755.1 Globisporangium uncinulatum
CATTCCTCCCATGCCGCCCATGCCGCCCATGCCGCCCATACCACCACCACCACCACCACCGCCAAAGAACATCTACAACAGACAACAACAAGCATACTGTCAACACCAACTCCCTCCGTTGTTTCCGCACCAGGCCAAGAAGAAGCCCCATGGATGCATCATTGACCGCACCTGGAAGATCTGCGACGGGTCCACGCCCATGCCGCCCATGCCGCCCATGCCGCCGCCGCCAAAGTCGCTGTCCAGGTCTTCCAGGTCGACGCCCGAGTCGTACCGCTGTTTCTTCTGCGGGTCCGAGAGCACTGCGTAAGCCTCGCCAATGTCCTTGAACGCTGCTTCCGCTGCTGCTTTCTCCTCGTCCGTCTTGCTCGCGTGGCGGTCCGGGTGAAACTTGAGCGCCTGGCGCTTGTACGCCTTCTTGATCTCGGCTTCCGTCGAGCCCTGGGTCACGCCTAGGATCTTGTAAAAGTCCTTGCGCTTTGCCTTCTTCAGCTCGAGCTTTGTCTCGCGGATACTACAGCAGCAGACACACAGATGAGTCCATATAGATCCCACCCTCTCGTCCACATATCCACACAGCCACATATGCCACCGTACCTGCTCTGGATCTCCCGCTGTCCGTCGTCACCCACGAGCTTCGACGCTTGGTCGTACTCGCGCAGCGCCTGCTCGAGGTTCTCAATCCCACCGAGCGTCTTCAAACACGCGGCTTTCCGCAAGTACGCCTTCGCGTAGCCGTGGTCAAAGTAGATCGCCTTTTCGCAGTCCCGGATCGCTTCTTCGTGGCGCCCGAGCCGCGAGAGCGCGTTCGCGCGGTTGCAGTGGATCTTCGAGTTGAACGCCTTGTTCGCCGGGTCAATCAGCAAGCACTCCGTGTACTTGTCGATCGCGTCCGCCATCTTCCCGGCCTTGAACGCGTTGTTCGCGTCTTCTTTGCTGTTCTCGAGTGCGCGAATGCGCTTGATCTCCTTCATAAACGTGCCATTGTCCGGGTCCGACCGCAGCGCTTGCTGCAAGTGCTTGATGGCACTCGGGAACTCGCCCTGGTAATACAGGCACCGTGCGCGCAGAAAGAGCACGTCGGGGCTGCTCGAGTTCGACCGCATGAGCTGCGTCAGCGCTGCAAACGCCTCGTCGTACCGCTCGCAGCCAATCAGCGCTTCGCTCCGCGCGAGCTTCATGTCGTTCGCGCCCGTGCACGTCTGGAGCGCGCTGTCGAAGCAGCTCACGGCTTGGAGGAAGCGTTTCTGAAGCATACAGAAAAGAGTGTTGGCTTTGTCAGCCTCCAGCCCACACACACCACATACACACATACACACCTCCTTCAGGTGGTCTTTCCCGCGTGCAAACTTGTCGAGCGCCATCTCGACCATCCGCTTCTCAGACAACAGTGTCGCGTTGTTCGGGTCGCGGATGAGCCCTGCTTGGAGCGCCTTGATTGCGTCAGCTGTCTCGCCCTAGGAAAGCGCCACCCCATACAATGTCAGTGTTTTGACAGACAAACGCTCTCGATCGCATACACGGATAAGTACGCACCAGCGCCAGCTGCGCCTTCGCCTTGCGTACGTAGCCTTTAAAGAACGTCGGGTCAAAGACGATCGCGCGGTTGCAGTCCGTGATGACGTCACGGTGCTGGCCGATCATGAACGACGCCGCTGCGCGGTTGCCGTAGTACGCCACGATCGTCGGCGCTGCGTCGATGGCGCGCGTGTACTTTTCAATGGCGCCGCGGTAGTCGCCGCGCTTGTAGAGGTCGTTGCCCTGCGTCTTGAAGACCTCGGCCTCGGCTTCCCCGCTCATGCTGCTTGTCTGTAAGTGTTCCTCCTTTTTGAGCGGTGGTGAAGGGCGGCGTCGACTGCGCTCGCTGCTGCTGGACAGGTACGCTCGCGCGTGTGTCGGGGCGGCGAGAGAGGTGCGATGTGGTGGCTGGCTGGCTATCTGCAAAAATGACTGGGCGAGTTCGGCGATTGTGTGGGACGTTAAGTGCGTAAAACGGACTTAGCGGAAAGATCTGGAGAAGGGAGATGCAAGCAAGTGAACCTGAGCTGCTTGCTACTTTTGCCACTTCTTCTCAGTGGCACAGCTGGAAGGCGTCGCGCACTTTGTGGCGAAGAACGTGGTACATCAGTCGCTGTGAGTGATAGGAACTGGCGGTGTCGGTCCGCGCCGCCCCAATAAGTATTGGTCGTGTGGTGGTTGGGCGTGGTCGTGGTCGTGGTGGAGGACCAGGAATCCTGGTCATTTTTTGACGTAGATCGAACTTAGCAACAGCAAAATGGTCTTTTTTCTCGAACCTTCCAACTCGGATGGATCGATGCGAGATGACACTGTTGATGTCGATGGGCTTACACGCACCAGCCATTCGTCTGTGGTTGTCAGAAGGTGGTGTTCATGTCAAACTCAGTCACAGGCTCCCCTTCGCCGTCCCTGTCCCGGTTCCCTGCGTCGTACTGCACTTCGAGCGTATCCGCCAGCGTCCGTACGATTGAAATGAGCGACTTGACAGCCTTCGCGTTCACCACGACCTGGTCGTCTTCACACACTGGCGCGCCGACGTCGCTGCCCATACCAATGACACTGTCGTGTCGTGTAATGTCGACAAACGACTGCACCGCCCGCGTGAGGTGCATCTGGTCAGCGCTCGCAACGTGGTCGATCGTCGCAAACTCGTGCTCTTGAACGAGCGCTTCGAGCATCTGGTGCCGAACAAAGCTCGACTTGCCTAATCGGCTCTGTGCTGTGCGCTCAAAGTTCGCAGCTGTCTTCTCGACCTGCACTGCGTGACTCGTGGGTGGCTTGCCGAGCACGTTGTCGGACTTGGACCGCAGCACAATCATGTCGACATTGTGCCACTTGCGCGGGAGTGCTTTGTCCGGGGGATTCAGTACCGTCTCGTCGTTGTCATCACGCGTCTGGTAGCCACAGAGCACTTCGCCATGTTGCATGGCTCGCTTCGCGAGTTGCCAGAACGACACTGTCTCCGCTGGCAGACAATATCGCATCGAACTCTCCACCTCAAAGTACGAGCCTTGGGACCCAAGCAGCTCGTCGAGAATCACGCGCACGTCTCGGCTCTCGGCAATCATCGCGAGGATGCAACTGATGAGCTCGTTCGACTGGATAAACTCCGAGAGCCGCAAGATCGTCGAGCTTGTGGAGATCGTTCGCTGCGTGCGCGGGTCGAGGATTTCGCTGATGCACTTGCACTCTTTCGTCCAGTCGAGCGCTCGGCCAGTCGAAGTCGTCTTTGCTTGGAGGTCGCGGATGAGCAAGAGCGACGCGAGCGAGTGCGAGTCCGAGTGCATAATGTCGGTCTCGCGGGACTGGTCCGCGAGGATCATCATGGACGTGAACGACTGCAGCGGCAGGCGGTCAACGTGCCGTCGGATCGCAGTGTTCCCAAAGTGGTGCACGAGGACGAGGTTGTGGAGCTTGTCGACGTTTAACCCGCTCTCTTTCAGCAGCTTGGTCCGCAAGTGCGTGGGCTCTTCGCAGATCATGTGCAGCTCAGTGCCGCGGCTCACAAGGCAGTCGAGCAGTTGGATCATGTCACGAATGTCGCGACGCCACCCGCACATGAGGATCCGTTCGCTGGTATCGCCTTTCGGCGGCGGCACAGGTACTTTGTCAATCTCGATCGCTACTGGGGGACACACTTTGTACGTGTTGTCGTCCTCTGCAAGCACCATGATCTGGTCGCCCGCCTGCACGACAGTGCTAAAGTCAGGGAAGATCAACACCTCGCCGCTCTTTCGTTTGATCCCGAGTGGCGTTGCGTCTGGAAACCGCTCGCAGAGGCCGCCGAAAGGCACTCCAGTGCACTCGGGCCACTCCTTGGAGTAGAACTCGTTGCCTTCAAAGCCGAGGAGACACGAGTAGACGCGTGCGAGACCGGGTGAACGCGCTGCCATGAGTACGAGTCGCCCAATCACATCGTGGGACACGAGGATCTCGACGTCGTTGCCTCCGACAAGCCGCACGAGAGGCTCGTTGTCAATGTCCCGGAGCTCCGCGACGATGTGGCCCGACAGCTGAGCAGCCAATGCAAGCGCGTCACACACACAGCACATGAGCACGAATGAACCGAGTGCACCAACCACGTACACAATGTCACACTCTCACCACTAACCTCAGGGAGTGTCTTCAGACACAGCACTGTTCGGAGCACAGCAGCGTCCGAGCGATCCGGGTCGCCAGACGAGCTCGCCATGATGATGATACTGCGCGCTCGGTGCGCTGCGACCTTGATGAGGTCGACTGAGAGCAGCGGCGTGCCAGTGCGGAAGATCACTTTCGTGCCACGGAGCTCTTCGCGCGGTAAGTGCGACTCGAGCTCGGCTTCGAGTTCTTCCTTGTCCGCTTCGGCAAGTACTACGATGACGCCTCCTTTCTCACTCGCGTTCGCGAGGCAGATCTGGCGGATGAGTGAGACCGACTTGTCTGTCCAGCCGAGCACCAACTGTACGTGTCATCATCACGATAGCACCCCAGTCAGTTCGGCCGCTCCACACTCACTCCCACCCACTCCGCCACTATAGTCAGGCCGAACGTACCGTGTGTCGATCCTCTGCGACGCGGCTCTTTCCTTTCTTGAGACTGTCCATCTTCTCGCGGATGCCATCGACGACGAAACCCATAATGACGGAGAAGTACAAGATGCCCAGCAAGGTCGTCATCACGCCGATGAAGCGCAGCCCCTACAGCACACAACACAGCACCTCGTATCCCACGTCAGTCGAGAGTGTCACTGTCATCACCACCATCTTCAAAGTCGGAGCCAACAACAAGCACAACGCACCGGCTCGGTGAGCGACGTGTGCGACCCGGCATCACCCAGAAACGTCCACGACTGCCAGATCGTCTCAGTGAAGTGCACGCTTGGCTGGCTCGCTTTGAGCACACACCCGCCGAGAAACGTAAAGACGAGCCCGACACACGCGAGCGAGATCGTCTGGCCACGACGCGTCGAGATGTACTGGTCGAGAAAGTAGGCGCATCGCACGAGCGTCGAGTGCTGGCCAGGCTTGCTGCGCTTCTCGATGAGCGCGTTCTGTTTCGCGATCAGAGACGCTTTGCTTGGTCCAGCGAGCAGTTCTTGGACAGTGTTTCCGCGCTTGAGTGTGCCTGGGTGTGCAGGGTGATAGCGCTGTTGGCTGGAGTGGTGCGGTGCCGATAGGTGCGGGAGTGGCGTGAGCTGGGGTGGCGGGTGTCCAGGTTTTTTCACGCTCAGCGGCGATGTGAGGAAGCCCGCATCGCCGATTGCGATGATGTTGGACAAGCTGCCGTTCCGTAGCGGCGCGATAGTATCGACATCCGATGCCTCAAGCTCAGAGGTAGGGACGCGGCTATTGATGGGGACGCCGCTGCGGTAGCGCACGACTGCATCGCTCGAGTTCGGGGCACCGCTCACCGTGTCGTCAACAGGCAACACCTTCAATGTGCTGGCCATGCTGGCATTCGCTCACGAGGACTCAGTTGCGTTCTGAATCGCTCTGGAGCTGGCTGGGGTTGTTTGTTTGGTCTCAACCGACGCACAATGATATACTTAGCACAGTGAGACGAAACAACATTCTTGGCTTGGCGACACCAAGGCACTGCATCCTGGCAACAACAACACCCAGGACAAGAGAACGTAGGAATTATCCAAGTGTCTGGGGTCATGCAAGCATGTCCGCGCGCAAGTGCTTGACTGCTGCTGTACTGCACTACATTACATAAATTTGCAATAGTAACAGGTTAGATCCCTAATTTTCAAGACCTTTTTTTCGTGTTGACAGTTTGGAGACTGCCAACAGTTGCGACTTGCCAGCCAAGAACGCACAATAGCAACAGCAACAGCGATGCCACACCTGCCCTACAAGCTCTCAGCACCACTGCGAGGACTGCTGGGCAAGGCAGAGCTCTCGCGTCCTGCTGCCCTAAAGGAGTTGTACGTGTGGCGAGCGATGCGCCTATTCCGCGTGGCGAAAGCACCTGTGAAGTCGCCTCATTGTGTCTCGTTCGTTCGTGTCGATGGGGAAATGATGTGCCTTGTCGACCGCAGCTGGGTGTATGTGAAGGAGCACAAGCTACAGGACCCAGCGGACGGTCGCGTGATCCGCCCGAACCAAGAGATGAAGGACGTGTTCAACGTCAGCAGCGACATTAAGTTCACGCAGGTAGTGGGGCTCATCTCCAAGCACCTCGAGAAACCCGCCGCTTCCGCGTGAGTGACGACCGACTGGACAGGCACTTGCATTTGCACCACACATTCATTCCCACGCTCTCGAGAAGCCAACCACTCTCATATTGTTGCTGGTAGTAAGTAACAGTATAGCAGATGCGTGCATGCCGTTCGAATTCGTTTCTATACTCTTTCTCTCAAATCTCGGTCGTCAGCACGCCTCGCTCGTCCACGTACGTGCGCGGCATGAGAGGGGCGCCCGCGTCTCCTCCATTGTCACTCTGGTGAAACTGGTGCGGCTGCTGTCGTGCGGCCACGTCGTCTTGGAGGTGAAAGTCCGAAGCCACAGCGTCCAGCATCCGGTCCATGAGACGCTGGTGCTCTTCCAGGTCGCCCACTGTCAACGGCCGTCCTCCCAGCAGCTCGTCCGCCGCCAAGAGATGGTGGTGGTGGTGGTGGTGAGATGGCGGCGTGTAACGCTGCCCCGAGAGCGGTTGGTGGACGTCCATGACGTTCGTGGTAGTGGACTCGAGACGATGCGGCTCCTCCAGTGGCTGTTGCCCTTCGTTGTCCACAGACGCCGCCACTGCGAGCGCTGCCGCCACTTTGCGCTTCTTCACCTTCTGCGACCGCAGCGAGCGGCCGCAAAAGTGCGACGCAAAGAGGTCGAACGCAGGGAGCGAGATCGCAGCGAGCGCGTGCATAAAGTCGTCGAGCGGCGGTGGGTACTGCATGTTCTGCTTCCCGACGCCGCGCTGCTGCTTGTCCTTGACCTCGACCATGCTCACGAGCAGGCCTTCAAAGACCGGGTGCGTCCGGAAGCTCCCAAACACGCCCAAACGCGCACACCGGAGCCAGAACGCAGCGGTTTTCTTGGCGCTCGGTGCTCGCTCGCGCACGCGCTCGTACAATGCGCGGAACGACGCGTTCTTCGAGAGCTTGCGCAGAAACGGGTCGCTCTCTGTGTACGCGCTCGGGAGGAACTTGACGTTCGCGAGCAACTTGGGCGCTTTCGCACGGCTCAGCACACTCCGGAAGTTCGGCACCGCTTTGAGGTCCCGGCAGGCGCGACACGCACCACCTGCTGCTGTTGCGGTGGCGTCTGCGAGCCGCTGGCAGCGGAGGCTACGCACGCAGCCGCCGGCTTTGTCGACTCGCCAGAGGCACTCGCTAAAGACCGCGTCCTGGAGCACACGTTTCTGGGCTTCGTCGAGCGTCTCGACGATCTTCACAGTCTTGGCGTGACCAAACACGTCTGGGAAGAGCTCTTTTGCGATCACGTACCGCGGGCGACTGCCGCCAATCACCTGCACTGCGGTCCGGACGTACGCTTGGTACTTGTCGTCGCGCAATCCAGGGCACGGCAGCGCCATCGCTTCGTGCTCAGGCGGCCGCAACGCGAGCGACACTGGCGGCACCGAGAGGAACGCGTCGTCGTCGTCATCATCGTCGTCGTTTTCGTCGTCGTCATCGTCCGAGTGCGTCGTCGCATGCTGAGGACTCGACGGCGAGCGGGGGAGGAACCCACGCTCGCTGTCGGCGCTGTCTTGGGACCGACGACGCTCGAGACGGGGTGAGACGCTCCCGACAAGCTGCTGCTCGAGGTCGTCGACTTCGCGGGCAGCGGATGCTGAGAACGAGCTCAAGTCGACGTCGTGCATGTCGCTCATCGAGAGACTCGACATGATCGCGCCATTCGAGGCGTCGAGCAGGTGCGGGAAGCCACCACCGCCCTCTGTCTGCCCTAGTGCACTCGTCGTGTCGTAGAGCAAGTGGTGCGCGCTCTGCTCGTCCATCGACATGGACGCGTCCGCTTCGTTGTCACCACTGTGGCTTGTGTGGATACTGCTGCTGCTGGTTGGTGCTGCGCTCTTGCGCTTGCGACCGATCTGGCGGACGCTCTGCGTGCGGCCGCAGAGATGGTGCTGGAAGAACGCGCACGCGTCTTCCGACACCGCTGTGAGCGCACGCAAGAACTCGTCCAGCGGTTCGCTGTAGAGCATGTTCTGCATCCCGACGCCACGACGCTCCTTGTTTTTGCGGGCGACCATGCACTCGACGAGCCCGACGAACGCTGCGTTCGTGTCAAAGAGACCGTGGAGCCCCATCTCGGCGACATCAAACCAGACATTGAGCGCGCTGCTGTCCGCGATCTCGGCCAGCGACAGGTCGCGCAGGATGCGCGCGAACTCGTCGTCCATGTTGAACTCAGCGGCAAGCGCCGAGAAGACGCGGCTCGAGCAGAACTTGCGGTTCAACGGGTTGCGACTCGACCGTGCACGCTTCGCCATGAACGCGACTGCCGACCGGAGGCTCAGGTTGGAGCGCAGAGCCGCACACTGACCGCACTCGACCGCGCCGGTGCCTGTGTCGACAATGCCGCGACAGTCCAGACTGCGCACACTGCTGCCGTCTTTGTCAATGAACCACAGCACTTCGGCCTCGATCGCGTCGTGCAGCAGCAGCTTCTGGTCGGCAGTCAAGCGGTACGACACCCGCACGCGCTCGTCTCCACTCGCGCGGGATGACGACGACGACGCTGGTGCGTCAGCTGCCGCTTCCGGGTCGGATTGAGCAGCTGCCGACACCATTGCTTCCTCGGATGCATTCACATCGGTTGCTGTCGCGATCGTCGTCTCTACCGCTGAGCCTGTGGTTGGGAGGTCTGCCGTGTTCAGTGTCGAATCTGCCGGCGGCGGCGCTGGTGGCCCCAGCTCTGTTGCCACGTCCTCAGCTGGGACAAAGGCGTTATCGTCGACAGCCCCAGTCTGCTCTTCACGCAAGCAACCTGTTTCATCCTGCTGCGATGGCACCGATAGGAACAGATCAGGAAAGAGGTCCTGGGCGATTTTGAACCGCGGCCGCGCACCGCCTGTGAGGTGCACTGCGGCTTCGACAAATTGCTCCATCTTCTCGTCGCGGAGACCTGGACACGGCAGCAGACGACGCGTCCGCGCGAGATCCCAGTGCACTTCGCTCGGGAAGCTCTTCTTTTTGAGCCGAATGGCTGCGCCTTCGCCAAGCTTCCGCTTCGTAACTACGGGCACCCGCCGCTGCTGCTGCTGCTGTGGCGTAAGCCTTGCGCTGCTCGCATGCGTCTTTGTTCTCTTCTTCTTTGGCGGCGCCTGCTTGGCTGCGACATGCTCGAGGAACTTGGCCACGTCCCACGGCGCCGAGAGTGCAACGAGGCTGCCGCACGTGCACTCGACAAAGCGGCCGTCCGGCGTGACACGGCTAAAGTACGCGTGCGATCGCAACAGCACGGCGGCTGCAAACTGTCGCTGTAGTGCGTCGTTGTCGTTGGCGACACCTAGTGCCGCCTCCCGTCGTTTCGGAGACGGAGGCAGAATGGTGCCGTCGCCTGTGATCGTGAATGTGGTTCCCAGCGCCACCTCGAGCTGTTGCAGCGCGTAGCCACTCGTTCCAGTAGACAGTGACGGCTGCGCTGACGTTGATGAAGACGGCGCAGATGCGTTGCCACTGGGAGCAGCGTGCAGCGGCACTACCACTGCCACTGGCGCCCCACCGTCCTGTATCCTGCTACCATCCGCTCGGGCACTTGGCTCACTGACGTCCGTGACGTCGTCTTGTGGTTCAGCAGCTGCAGTTGAGCCACTGTCCCCATCTTCTCCTTCTGCTGTTGCTGTAGTAGCTGCTGCGTCTCGGTCTGTGTCGGCGTCTCGATGCCCATTCGGCACTGTACGATCCGACGTCTCTGAGAGGGATGCTGCCACCACTGGCGCTGCAGTTGAGCCGAAAGTGGACGCGTCGTTCATGCGACTGCCACTCTTCGCTTTCTTTGGCTTCTTTGACCGGAGAAACGTGCAGTTGCGACTCACAACGTGCTGCTCAAACTTGAGAATGTACCACGGCGGGTTGAGCCGCACAGCGCGGCCGCAGCGGCACGTGACCTGTCGCCCGTCTGCTGCCACCGCGGCGACTAACGGGTGGTCTTGCAGCGCGCGTATTTTGTCCTCACGCCGTGAGTAGAACACCGTCCCACGGGCCGCTTCGTACTCAGATAGCGGCGTCGGCGTTACTGTGGTCGGCACTTTCTCCGCCTTGTCATTTGCTGCTGTCGCTTGCGCTGGCGGTGCAGCCACGTCGCTCTCGGCGCGTGACAGGAACGCGTGCAGCTGCATCGTGCTCAGGTCCTCCTCCATGCCAGCGGAAGCCGCGGCCCCGAGCTCGAAGTCCTCGGCGCTGGGCGGCTCGCCGTCCTCGAGGATGCTGAGCGCGTCGTCGGCAGCCACAGCGTCCATCGAAAAGAACATGCCGATCGGCTGGGGCTCGGCTGAAGCGGTGGCTGGAGCTGGCGAGGTGTGACCTTCACCGCCGTCCAGGGTACTTCCTGGAGCTCGCCGCTCCATGATGGAGTTGCTGAAAAATGTGTTGGAAAAATATAAGCCGAATAATTTCCGAGACACCTTGAAAACCAATTAGTACTGTACTATTATTTCGTTTGTACCAGTAATACTGTAGTACTCGTACTGTATACCGTATTATTTTTGTTGCAACGGACAATCATGTGAGGTTCAGATCAAGCAGCTCATGGTGCATGATACATTGTGACGCCAAAACAGGATTTTAGGAACATACTCCCAAAATCCCTATTTTGAGACAAAGGTCTGAACTGGAATAGACTTGGTTAAACTATAGTCTGGACATATAGAGATCCTTCTTAGTGAAAAACAAAAGGGGTCTACAAAAAAGCAAAAAGAGATAACTACCGCAATACCTCGTTTTTATCATTACTAGGATGGTGGAATGAGTTCACGCTATATTTTAAGCAAGTATATTCCATGTTCACGGAAAAAGTTGTTTGCAAAAACAAGGCGTTCAAAATAAAGTGTCCAAGAAGCAACTAATTAGAATAAAAACTCAATGGGCGATGACGAGGATGACGATGCGGCAGCGCCGATGCTCGAGCACAACGACACCCCGAGCGCCGGGTCCGCGGCTGCAGGTGCACAGCGAGCGGATGGTCCGCGACTTCTAGACCGTCGCGTCTCTGCGCCTCCAGAGGTGCTGCTCTCGCAA
>JAASFJ010001184.1:0-11200 GCA_023333755.1 Globisporangium uncinulatum
AAAACGATGACCACCTGGAGCCGAAATTGTCGAGACCCTTTTTTGGCTGGCGGATAACATCGCGGGTACTTATCCAATGAAAGTCGCACCTACACCATCTTGGTCACAACATAAAGAGCTATCTGAACATGTGCTTTGGCAGTCGTGAAGCCTCGTCGTCGTGAGTTTAGTTTTTCATATTTCTGCATTTTACTCAAAATTCGGCCTGGTTGACTCAGAGACTGGGTGTTAAACGAGTGTCATCCAGGCCACAATTCTATTTTTTCCAAATTATAGGTCATGAATGGTACATTTTAGTTTAAGGTGTTGCTTGTTCAGGAAGAGACGACGATTTTTGCCCTTGTAGAGAAGTGTATGTTCTCGGCAGACATCCGGTTATACAGGGATCCCTAAAAACACTGGTCGCAAAACATCTGGAATTTTTTTTGTTTAGAAGTGGATCAAAATTGTGAAGTTCAGTTTGCAATCTGACTCATGGTCGGCGCGTCGAGCCGACAACGACCGACGCCATCTATGAGCTCATACAGCTCCTCGTAAAGGATCGCAGTTTGCTTCCAGCAGTTACCTATCGCAGTGCCGGAGACGTGGTTCCATGCGTCCTCCGCCCACTGCATCGCTTGCAGTATATCCACGTCGTGTAGACCGTTCAACGCCCTCGCGATTCTCTCAAGACCACTTTGTGCAGCGCGGGCGAGCAGCTCGTCCAGCCGATCAACTGCACGCGCGTTCTGTAGCTGTCGCACTCTTGCATTGAACGCATGGATAACCCCTGCGTCCTGTGGTTGGAGATGTGCCGTTGTGTTTGGGGGAGCATCTTGCTCTGCACGTTTGACTGCACAGTGTTCGCCCGATGGGATGAACCGTTGTCCAGGAGTAGGAGCACGTTGAGGCCCTGCAGCGTCATGTCCTCATTGAACTCAGAGAGCCACCTCTCAAAGATCATACATGTCATCCATCCCTTTTGGGAGTTCGTGTACTGCAAGGCGAGCTCGGTGCTGGTGCTGCCGTCAAAGCAGCGTGGCTTTTTCGCCGTTCCGATGAACAGGAGTGGCAGGCGAGCTGAACCATCTACGTTGCTTGTAAGAGCGACAGTGATTCTCTTCTTCGATGACTTCCGCCCCTGCACGCTCGCCGACGAGATCGACTTGTCCGCGCCAGCACAATAGAAGTGCGCTGTTTCATCCATATTGTAGATGTCACGCTTGTGGTACCCGCGCGTTGCGGCTTGTAGAGCCGCCCTCCCCTCCTCCACTACTCGAATGTCCGCTGACCCTCCTTCCCATGAGTCCGGTTCGAGCGGAGCCGGTGGCGCTCTTAAAAGCGAGCGAGCCAGCCGTTACTGAAGCGCAGCGCCGCGACGCTGGTGGCTACATCATGCTTGAGCCCCGGCATCAGCTCGCGGCGCAAGTTCTCTGCCTTCTGTTTGATTGTTGCCCCGGTGACAATAGCAATCTTGAGCTCCTCGCAGCGACTCACCCACGCGGCTAGCGCGCTTTCAAGCTGCGGTGAGCGCGCGGTGTGACGCGCTTTTCGCGTTGGCGCAAGGGAGTTGTCGGCGGAGACGCTGAGAGCGTCAGCGAGCGTCTATTTTGCGAGCGTCCGGCGCAGCGAGAATGCCCTCGTCGCCCACTTACACAGCTCTATGCCCGTCTTGGTTGGGTTCTCGCGGTGGTGCTGGCGGATGGAGGTTTTCTGCTGCAGCGTGAGTCGTGTGCGTGTGCTCGCCTTCGCCATCATCGAAGCCAGTCAATTTATGAGTCACGCGAATTTGGTGGAGTTGGTTAAGGACTTATACAGGGTAAATAAATATACGAGGACCGGTATTTTTAGGGATCCCTGTATTCGATTTAACACCCGGTCTCTGAGTCAAGGAGGCCGAAAAATTTCGACCAAAAATATAAAAACATCGTCAATTCTTATCAAAACAACGAAATTTTGTGTGCAGATGCCCCTGGTTCGTGAGGCATGGACGAGAGCTGGCAGGTCGTAACAATTGACCGCTTCTACACCAGCGTCGCGCTTTGCTGCAGCTCTTAGCGATGAAAGTCTACGTGGTTGGCCCAATCATGACCAACCGCGAGGGCTTTTGTGCAGACGTGGTGGACAAGTCAGAGCGGCGAGCAGCAAGTACTCGGCGTGGAGAATTCAAGGTCGCTCGCTCCCTCTTCCTCTCACTGATCGCTCACACTACTCAAGCTGCCTGCTTCCACGCGTGACGCGTCAGTCCGTAGCCATACAAAAGTACTGCTTCCGTACTTTTGTATGGCTTCGCTACGGACTGACGCGTCATGCGTAGGTGTGCGTTGCACAGGGTGCACATGTCACCGAAATTGGCGGCTGCTCAAGCGAGCCAAGTTACCTACAACCAGGGAACGAGCAGCGCTTTGAACCCCAGCTGCGAGGCCACACAAGCTCGTCAGTGACAAACAGATGCAATGCAATTCGCGGTTGAACCAGTTTGCTGATCGTCAAGGTAACTCTTTCAGCGACGGCATGCGATTCACCACCACCAAGCACGCAGGGAGAAGAAATAGCTGGTTGAATTCCTCGTGACGATCCCCCGCCTCGTGGAGAAGCTCCTGTACTGTAGCTCGATGAGTGAAAGTACATGCCCTCTTGAGTGCACAGGGAGTGAGGAGGAGATTCATTCGTCCGCGACTCACAAGCCCACGTGGCACGTGACACGCCAATCAGGCGACCTCGATGGTGCTTCACGCTGGGGAGAACACTGGACTGAAGTGAACCAGCCAGCAACGCGCGCCGCGGAGCTCGGGCAGCCAACCAAACGATGGTGTTACCGTTCCCAGGTACAGGTACAGTACGATTTCACGAAGGTGTAGATACAGTACGATTTCTTTTTCCCGTGTCTCTTGGGAGGTCAAGTTGCAGTGCTCAGGATCGGAATCGGGTTCACCCTCCACCGTCCAATGCCTCCCAGTCATCCGCCATCTGCCATCTCCGCAGATCTGCCATCCATCTGCGCGAGAGGGTCCCAGCACTGCGAAGGCAAACGAGCGAGGGATGCCGAGCAGCGAGCGGGTCTCGAGCCTGACACACACGGGCGCCAACTTGAGCAGCAAGCTCGCGAAGGTTGAGCACCGAAAGCGGGGCGAGCGTCGAGTGGCTGCACCGTCTGGGTGCGATGCAATCGTCGCCGCGTCGCCTGATTTTCGCGCAAGAGGTGATGGCTCCGATTTTGTATTCGGCATGTCGCCATTCGAGGATTCGCGGTGCGCTTGCAGTACGGAGACAGTTGACTTTGTCAAAGTAGGAACAAATCCCGTGGTCCACGCTCGACGCGAATCCAAGGTCCTTGCTTTAATTTTACAGAAAAGCGACAAAACAAGTTCCATTCGCGCTCTTTCATCGTGCAATCGCGACCAAATTCCACGCTACACTGCATCGTAGTATGTGGACTCATTGTGGTGATTTAGCATCCACCCTGCTCTGCCCAAGACATCCCTTGTGCACATATGAGCCCTTCCGGCTAAGGCGCGCAAAGCACTTGTGACTCTCTATCGAGATCGAGGGTCCTTCCTCCATCACCCTCTCACTCCTTTTTCGAGTCCTGGAAGATTGGTCAATCGGGCTCCTCGCGGGTCCACACCTCCCCGCGTTCTTCAGAGATCAGAGCGAGATTCGAGCCACCCTCCAGTCAGCAACACCACCACCACCACAGACCACAAGCCAACGCACACCACTCCACTCCCGCCATACCACCACCCACGCAAGTCGACGGCATGGGCTTCCAACTGCCCGACAGCGCGTTCCCACCGATCGAGTTCTCGCCCGAAGAGGAGCAGGCGCTCGTGGACCTCGCAGACCACGTTGTGGCCGAGACGCTGCAGCTCCACGACGACTTCATCGCCGACAACCGGCAGCTAGCGAAGCAAGAGTGGAAGCTCATAAAGACACGTGACAACGTGCACGTGTTCAAGAAGCGCCGCGTGAAAGAAGGCACTGTGCAGCGGCCGCGCTTGCTCTCTGGTACGCTCGCTGAGAGCCACGTGCACCAGACGAACTACAGCCAGAGCCACAGCTCAGGCAGCAGCAGCGAGCAGGCCGACAGCTCTTCAAGTCGGCAACAGCCGCTCACATCGTCCGGGCGCTCGCAGCAGAGCCACTCGACAAGCTCGTCCGTCGAGCGGGTGTCCGAGAGCGAGTTCGGCGACAGCGTCGTCGAGAAGAGCAAGCCTGTGCGGGCGGTGACGCTCGTAGCGCACGGCGTCGTGCCGGGCACAGTCGAAGACGTCGCGTTCGGCACGCTCGCGCACAATAGGTACACGTGGCGACTGCGCAACTCGTACGTGAAGACTGTGGACTTTGAAGACCACAAGATCCTCGCGCCGATCCACCTCCCGACTGCAGACGACCCGTTCCGGTACCTCGGTATCAAGTGGGGGATCTTGAAGCTCAACTCGTTCGTGGCGCGACGGGACTTTGTGTTCATCGAAGCGACAGGCATAGCGCTCGACTCGAACGGCGACCGCGTAGCGTACGAGCTGTTGCACCCAGTGGAGCTCCGGCAAGTCCCGGAGCTCCAGCACGCTGACGTCATCCGCGCCAAGTTCTCCAAGTGCGTGATCACGCGCCAGTACGACGCGTCGTCGGTCGAGATGTTCTGCCGGTCGTACCTCGACTTGGGCGGCGAGATCCTCGACACAGTGGCCAACGCCCAGCACGCAGAGAACCTCGTGACGATCCCGAACACGGTCGAGTGTTCGTACTTGAAGAAGCTCGCGTGGCAGATGCAGCACCACCGGCGCGCAAACAGCCAGGCGGACACACACGCTGCGCCGTCCAAGCAGTGCGAACTGTGCGACAGGAGTTTGCGCAACCTTGTGACCCTCTTTCAGTCAGGCCTGTCCTGTCAGATCTGCCGAAAGGTGCGGGACTCTGTTGGATCTGTCGTGTTCCACGTGAAGATGTGAGAAAAAGGAGAGAGACTGACAAGCTCTCTCTTTCTCTCTCTCTCTCTCTCTGTACTTCGCTTTAGATGGTGTGCGCCAAATGCAGCGTGGAGAAGAAGCTGACAGTCGATATCGCGGACGAGATCACCAAGAAGTCGCTGGCGTTCTGCCTCCCGTGTGTGATCACCGCAAAGAAGCTGTCGGCTTGGGACATTGCGCTCGCAGAGCTCGGGCTCGCGAGGTGAGAGATCGACTCTCGTCGGCAAGCCCCACACGCCACCCGCGCAAGAAGGTGATGATGAACAAAATGGAGAAGAAACAAGTACGAGTACAAAAGCGAATGAAGAGTAGCCAAGCACGAGCTTCTCTGGCGAGAGGAAGTGGCTCAAAGAGTGCAGACGAAGGAAGTCGTTCCCCACTCCCTTCTCGACACTGTAGAGGTTGAGAGATACCATAGAATAGAGTGCGAAAGACCAATGAAGGCCGCCGCCGCTGCTGAGCAGCGCCAAGACAAGAAAAGGGAAGTTAACCAACCTCACGACATGCTCACCTGTCGCGAGCTGAGGTGAGCGCAGCGACAGTATACTGTTGTAGATTTCTCAGTGCACTTTGTTCACGTTGTCGTTTGTACATGATGTGAGAGTGGCGACCTTGCAAATCCAATATAACTGAAAGAATGAATACCAGTTTTTGACTACAAGGACGCGGACCTGTCTCTGCGACCTCGGCTGCGGTGGCGACACCGATACTGACCGTGTCGACAGCGAAGCCCAGCGTGGAGGTTGGCAAGAAGCTCACGCGCAAGCGCAGTATGATGACCAATGTGGACACGAGCAAGGCGGTCGTCGACGAGCAGCAGCACGGGCCGGAGATGGGGGGCGGTTCACGACCATGGTCGACGGCAAAGACCACGGCGAGCTGCCGGCGCAGGTGTTCAGCTGCTCCAAGGCCGACATCGCTGGACGCTCGTACAAGTGGAATACTGGCGGCAGCGGCAAAGCGCTCGTGATCCTCGTCGACTGCACTGTACACGACACGGACGAGTGGCGACAAAGCGACGAAAGCAGCGACGCCGGTCAGCAGGATTAGCTTGAGCGTTGTGCCGCAGGACTGGCACGCGGCTGTGCATCCAGCGGCACTGGCAACACCACAGAGCCGCTATCCTGGAAAAGCGTCGAACCTCCTGCAGGCCAAGTCGTGCTCGAAGGTGTCGCCCAGCAGCTTCACACCGTTCGACAAGTTCTCGTTCCGCGGCAGAGCGCCGGACGGGCGAATGCTCCACGCACATGTGTCGCGACAGCGTAGTGTCTCTTCTAAGACAGAGACCGCTGAGAGCTCGACGAAAAAGACGAGAAACCATACACTGCTGCGGTCCATCCGAGTCGCGTTGCCAAGGCTGGAAACTCGCCGTCCCAGGTCACGGCGACGACATTATAAAAAAGTCGACAGCACATCGAATGCCAAGAAGACGAAGAAAATGAAGCTGCGGGCGACAAAGGCGATGTCGACAGCACCACCAACGCGGCAACACGCGCTGTTGCCGAGCAGACAGCACCGCGACGTGCAGAGCAGAGAGTTGGTGCCGCGCAAGCTCGACAATTACGAAGCAATGTTGCTCAAGCTGTGCAAAGAGATCGCCAAGGCTATCGAGTACAAGTACGCGGCGGTGAGCCTCTTCACCGCGTCCACTTCACCGCTGTTGTCGCCAGGTGCCGCCTCTAGAGCGGGCTTTATGAGCCTTCCTGCTGCCCACTACCTCAAGGCAGACGGGAGCAAGAAGCTCACGAAAGTGGCGGCTACGCTGGTGTGCTACGCGCCAATGCCCGAGCTCAAGGAGCAGCTCATCATGCGGTCCGTGCTCGCCAGCTGCGACATGTTTGACTTCAAGCGGCTCCCGATCGTGCTGGGTCCCCAGCAATTCCGGTCCTACGCTGGTATCCTGCTTTTCGATGCGAACCAGCACATGGTCGATGCGCTCGCTGTCTTTGACCCGGGGCTGTACCAAGGCGCGAGTGTGCACGACGTGCTTGACGTGCTTGACGTGCTCGCACGCATGAGTGCGTTCGCCCGCATCGCACTGGCTGCGAATGTGGGCCGGAAAACAGAGCTCGAGCTCAAGAGCTTCCTGTGGCGCCCGCTCGTGAATCCAAAGCGTGGGAACCAAGCCATGCACGTGTCCAAGCTCGTGTTCCACATCGACTTGAACCTGGACGACCTCAGCCCCGACGACGACAACGACGACGACTGCGGCAGTGGTGACGACAACGATAACACCGACTCTGTCGAGTTCCGTCGACGCCTGCGTCACCACAGCCACTCGAGCAACAGTGGCGCAGAGGACGCGCTTTAGCTCCGCCAGCGCTACTCCAGCGCCACCCACCGCCACAAGCGCACGACAACGAGTACTACAAGAACCGAATGAAGCAGCCGAATGAACGCCATGCACTAGTGCATTCGAGGTCGAGTTGGAACAGCTACAACTCTCAAGCCACCACGGCGCAATCTCGTCCAGCTTGCCTACTCCTCTTCGGTCACCTCGCCGTGTGATCGCCAAACAGCTTCAAAATCTGCTTGTCGGTAGTAACTGTCGCGTCGCAAGTTTCGGACGTGAGCGATGTGCACCTCTTAGGGAACCAGACCGAACTGAAGAACGTGAACGTGGCGTCGAGCTCAGGACCAGGCCCGTGGACGAAGTCAATCGTCTCATCCACCTGGCACAAGACAGACAGAGAGAGAGTGAGAGAGAATATCATGTAAGAGAGTCGATCTCTCTCTCTTACATGAGGTACACCTCGTCTGTAAAACTGTTGTTGATGATCTGGATGTGGTTCTGGGCGCCTCTGATCAGGTCAAGGAATGGTCTTCTCCCATCGGCACGTGCCGATGGGAATCGCACGGCGCGGATGAATGCTGACGCCGGTGGTCGATATCGCTCCTCTGCGAGCTCCGTAAGTTGATAGTGTTGGCGCGTAGTTGAAGAAGCTCGTGCTAGCTCGCTGGTCGCCGATCCGGTCGCGCTCGCCCGACACAGGGTAGTGACAGTACACTCTACATTCTCATTAGTGCACAGGAAAAAATGACCTCCCAAAATATTAGTTGGTGGAGGGAAACAGACACTAAAGTATCAAACAAAAGTTAAATTGTCGAGTGTCAGCATTGTGAGCGGAGCGACCGTCAGCTTCGCAATGCCCGACACTTGCTCATGCATCTCGGCATCAATGATGCCAATGTGTAACCAGCAGTTAGCTACTGTTAGTACTGTTCACCTGGCGCCTTTGCGGCATGGATAATGATTGCACAATTTCGATCAGCAAGACTAAGGTGGGTGTCCCGTAGGTTCGGGTTTGAACAGCCACTGCAAGTGCGTCAGCTCGTGGTGGGCCGACATGTGATATTTTGCTTCATCTAAACACCAACAAGCCCAGCAATCTGAGCTTAGTGCTCAGTTCATCACACTAAGAACGGCGTCGTAAAAAACACTCGAGATCGATCTCGCTTACCTGCTCTCCCCGCTACCCACACGCTTGATCATTTCGTCGAGCCAATCAACCACAGTGGGGCTCGACACTACAAATGGGAATGCGTGGCTGGTGCTCGTACACCACCAGTTTTCCTGCGCTGTGAGGTGGACTGGCGTACGTTGCTTTGTGACGCAAGTTTTGTGCTGAAGCTCGAATAAACGAGGAATTGAGTACCTGTGCTTGTTGCCTCGAATAAAAATCAATAATGGCATCGATTTTTAGAGGTATTAAATAGGAGTGGTGTGCACTAGCGAGAATGGGGAGTGTAAATGTAAGTTCGACCGATGTACCTTGCATTTAGAATATCAGCGATGGCGCTCCGTGGCAAGCCACTCGACTGGGGATCTGAGCCTTAGCACGCCGAACCGCATCATGGCGTCGTTCAACGCTGTCTTCCTCATCGGTGTGGTCCATGCTTGCTGCCTTCTTCGCTTGTCCGCGCCTCTGCGTGATAATCACGATCATGTTGATTCCCTTTCTTTTATCACGCTATCCAAGATCAGTTTTGATTACCTTTCTGTTATCACGCTCCAGAGTTGTTCATTCACGGCAATACAATTTTATATCGTTTTTTGTGAGAAATTGTAACCGCAAGACATTTATTACGATATCTCACGAAAGAAGTATGTAAAAATTTGTGGTGCCGCGAAAAAGTCGGACGAATCGAAAGAATGAGGATGATTATTAAATAATAATAAAAAAATGTGTGACTGAGTTTGTTGAAATCTAAATATGCCCCATATGATTTAATCAATGTGGACATTGATTAAATCATATGGGATATATTTATATTTCAGTCCTCATTACAAATCCGCATCAAGCTGGGGTGGCCTGCAGTTGCGGGGAAATACTGTATTTCCTGCGGTAATAACGAGGACCACCTATCGTGTCTCTTTTTGAAATGTCCTCTATGAAGCAATATGTAAACGATTTGTACCGAAATACATTTTCGCTGATTATGTAATTTGGCATGGTGGCGTAAGCGAATTGCTGACTTTGATAAAGCTGTTCAAGCGGGATATAACGTCTTAGGAGAAAAAAATCCTATGATTTTTGGAAATCACAACTGAATCCGAAAGGTCCCCATTATAGCGGGAAATACAGTAAACCAAACAGGGAGTCTACGGTATTGAATTCTCTGAAGAGGGACTCTTTTAATTAAAGGGGACTCGGTTGGAGCGGGTGGCTCGCTCGCTCTCACCCTCTCAGCCCTCCAAGATCGGCGGAAACGTCAACCTTAAAAGTGGAATTGTTCTGTTCTCCGTTTAGGAAAATTTGGTCGTTGGGCCTGCAAATGAATACGCAGATCATTGTGGGCGATGAACACTGCTCTTCGCTTGGCTACTCCAGCTGCTATTCTGAACCATGGTCTCTTCACGTTTTTGCCTGTGAAAGTTTCTGGTGTATATACCTAACTTACGTGCTTCCAATATTCCCGTTACAGGAACTTGTAGGTATATACTATTTTTTATTTATTTTGTATAGTAAAAAATACTTACTACCGCAGTATACTGTTTATCCCGAAATAGTGAGCACCACCTGGCTTCATGATTGATTTTAATTAAATCACGAGTAAAAAGCTCCTTCAAACACATACTGTTCGAATTGATTTTTACTAAGGCTATACAATTGATTCAACGAACCTCTCACACTAAATAGACTAACCAAGATAATTAGAGGGCCGAAATTGGTTTTTATTAGACAGAGCAGTTTCATGTCAGAAAAGTGGCTGGAGGGGTGTTCCTCACTATTTCGGTATATACAGTATTATAGGTATAATCATGAGACCACTCCAAACGAAAATATTTTTACCGTAACTGTTTTTTGTTGAGACCACTTTCTAAACCCTAAAATTTTTTAAAAACAAACGTATCAATACTAGTACGATGAGTGTTTTTTAGCTTATTCAGGAAAGCTATTAAACTTGCTCGAAAAAAGAAATTGAAAACTCGAGAATGTTTGTCATCGAACGAAAAAATCAATGACATTCAATTCTAAAAAATGTTACAGACAGCACACAGTTTTATAACGCACATGTGGAACAAATCGGGTTGTGGAACATTGTTGTTGGGCCCAAAATTTACCCATTGAAACCAAGTCAAATTTATTACTTTACAGCTTTCGTCCACAAGAACACGAGAACGAAGTGAAGGTCGCCCGATTCATAATTTCCTTTTTATTATTGAGTTTTGTTCGAGCTCCTTTCTATTGTTTTAATTGGTGATGTTTCAAAACCAATTTTAGAAGGTTAAATACATGAAAGAGCTGTTAAAAAAGCTACATTAAACCATTTGAACAGAATATGTATTATTAACTGTTCTTGATATGTGCTCCAAGTTGAGTCACACTAGTAAATTTAACTTCCCTTTGTGCGCAAACTGGGGTTGTCTGCATTTTAGACTATCAATTCGAATTTGACGAGGAACCAATTTGAAGACAAAAATTTATAGTACTAAAGTGTTTCGCGATAAAATACGCCCTGAACTGATGTGTCATCTTGGCATGCTTGTAACTTTGGACTGACTTCGAAGTTTGGGACGCTTGATAGCTCAAATTAAAGGACAGACAACGTATTTAACGTGGTATAGATTGTTGATAAACCTCAAAATGTGGTTAATGATGCTTTTGTTTAACACCCAGTCTCTGAGTCATCCAGGCCAAACGCGATCAGACCCCAAAAACAAACTTCATCAATATGAACCTAAACGAGCCCAAACTTTGTGTGTGCATGCACCATTGCAACACATGAACACCCGTGCTGTTTGCAAC
>JAASFJ010001185.1:0-11185 GCA_023333755.1 Globisporangium uncinulatum
TCGAGATACTCTCCAGCGGCACGTACCATGTGGCGTTCGTGAGCATTGACGACTTGCCAGAGGACGATGACATCAACAGGATCCGCGTCACGAGCGACTCACCCAAAGTGCTCGCGAGCGTCGGAGACTTTGGGTCCATCAACAGTCTGCAGCTGAGCGTCGTAATCGTGGGTGACGCATGCGAGCGTGTGGAGGCAGCAGCTGACAAGCGACTCACACTTAAAGTCACGCGGGCAGCATCTCAGTGTTCATAGCGGCCAAGAGCTTGATAGCAGTGAGGAGCCAGCTACTGTTGCTGCCGTCGTCAGTGGCAGTGGGTGGGCGTTCAGGTGGTCGTGGCGTTAGCTTGGGTAACAGCAAATGTTCAGTAGGTACTGTACAGTGGAGTTCGTGTGGTACAGTATGGAAAAATCGTATAAACGAACGCTTACATGCGTTTGAAAAAGAGAGGAGATAAACCAAGACACACTACAGTAGCCGTCACGAGGACGCCTCCAGTACTCTCCTGGCTCTGCTTACAACGCCGCAAAGACGCCAGCAATCACCACCACGACTGGCACCACAAACGTCGCGACCGTCGACGCGCTGTTCGTCGGCGCCGGCGTTCTCGCAGTGTTGTTGGCCGCAGACGCCACTGGCGCCGATGTCGTACCAACCGTACTATTCTTCGCACTGCCCATACCGGAGCCACTGCCAGTCTTTGTCGCACTAGCGCCGCCCAGCGCCGCTTTCATTGGCGCCAGCTGGGCCGCTACTTTCGCAAACGCGGGGTCCGTCTCGAGCGACGCGAGCCACGTGCTCATGAGAGTCTTCGCGTCGTCCAGCGTGAGGTCGTCTTTCTGCAGCGCTGCCGTCACCTTTTCCTGAAACTGGTTGAGACTCGCGAGTAGCGTCGGTTCGCCTGCAAACGCTCGCTCGAGCAGCCCTTTCGCCGCTGTCCACTGCGCGACAATCGCTTGTTTCGCTGGCGAGAGACCGCCCATTGCGGCCGGCGCACTGCCGATCGCGGCGCCGCCAGTGCCAGAGCTGCTGCCAGCTTCGGCTGTGAGCAGACGTGCGTGGGACGCGACAGCTGCGTCACTCTGGTGGCGCTCCAATTCCACGGTCTCTGCTGTGGCGGAGACTGCAACGAGGGCAAAGAGAGCGACGATGCGGAGGACGTGGACCATCTTGGTAGATAGAGGGAAGCTGGAAGGCTTGGGTGGGTGGGTGGCGCTTGGTGGAAGCGAGAGTGGGGAGGTCTGGGGTCAGCGATTTGGCTCGTTGCCACTCACTCGTTGGAGCACCTTTCCACGTCTCCGTGGCCTCTCACGGAGTCCTGTAGGTTGGTTGGGTTCAAATGTGATGACGGAAACTGTACACATTCGGTTCCTCTCTTGTTTTGCTTGTGTTTGGCGTGATGTTAGCATTCGATAAAGCAGAAGCATAATTTAGAAAGGGTATTACTGGCATTTTCATTCAGTTGAGCTATTCGCTGGGTGCGTGTATGACAGGGTGCAGGTAAGCTGTCAATTGTAACGTCTGTTCAGTGAGTCACAGAAAGTGCCAGAAGCTCACTTTGCGGGACTGCGTTCGTTTGTTGGTAGAGAGTGCGTTGCATTCCTCGTCTTGGCGACAGCTCCAAGCTGTCACCTAGAACAATAGGCTGTCAGCGATTCCTTCGAGAATTCTCAACACTCAAAAGCACACAGTCAATGTTGAGCTGCTGGATTCTTCTGCTTGTCCAGGAGACTTACTGTTGCCCTTCGCGCTTCTGTGAACAGTAATGTGAGTCACTAGCGGCAACTGCACCACCATTTCTGCACTGGTACCACCACTACTGCACTGGAAGTGACTCACTTCCAAAGCTCTCAGCGTAATGAATCACCTGCCAAGGTACTCGCAGAGCTCTCAAGGTACTCGCAGAGGTCTCAAATACTGAATGCATACTGTACAGGAGTGACCAGTAACAGCCTGCACGAGCCGCCATCGCCATCTTGACAAGGGAGAGCCTTCCTCGTCGTCCAAAATGAGTGCAACAACAGACACTCTCTACCTGGTGTCTGTCCCTAAACTACGCACCACACGTCGAGTTGTTGCTGTTGTTGCTTGTTGGCTTTCTTCCACGCAAGTCGACTGCTCTCTGCGAGCTGATCGAACGGACAGTACTCGCGTGCGCGAGCGCAGGTGAAAAGGAGTCAGTGGTAGCTCCAGTACTGTAACAGAATGCTGTATGTAACCCCAAGCTTTGGTGCAACAACCAGCACCACGACACTTCTACGAGCTTCAATCGCCCCACTCACTAACGCCTCTATCTCATTCGGAAAGCTGCGCTCCTCGCCAAAGATCCTCCAGATTTCCAGCTCGGGACGCCCACAACGTGTGCAGATCACTCATTGCGCCAGTTTATTCCGTCTTGGAACGTGACGACACTCAGAAGCTTGAAGCAGTGTCGCCGTAGTGTCTGGATCGCTTGTTAATCAGCTCGTTGTCCTGTACGGAAAGCTCGTGACCCTTCTCTCTGTCGGTTCACCACAACCCATTGCCTCGTCGATGTCGCTAACCTTGTGATGGTTCACAAAGATTTGTCGTTGGCACCACCACGCTCAACCACCTTCGTCAGTCTTCAAGGTTGTCAAAGCTGGATTGGATGGATTACCACCTACAGTACGGTGTGTACCTTCAATGTGCACCTAAATAAAACCCCTCTTGCCACCAGCAGCTCCACCAGCAACTTCCAAGTTTGCGAATGCGACACACATCTCGAGTGGCTAAAGTACATAAGAGTTGGGTGCATTACGGAGCTGGCGTACTGTATACGCAAGAGGAGCGAGAGTCGCTCAATAGCTCGCATACGTAACGTCAGCATGCCCCATTCCAATTAAAAGAGGGATGACGCGCCTACAGCAATGCGTAGCTCACGACCACAGTCGCTGCGAGCGCTGCTGCGGACGTGAGGGCAGTCGACGCAGGAGCATCGCTACGCAGCAACGGCGCTGTTGTAGGCGCCGTCGCAGGAGTCAGCGTCGGCGTTGTAGCCGTGTCGCTGAGACTGAAGCCCGGGAACTTGGGGTCGGCGTCCGCGACTGCGAGGAAGTCGTAGAGCAAGCGCATGCGGTCGGCCTCCAAGGCGCCAGAGGCCACCGCAGCGTCCAGTGAGCTCTGGAGCTCAGCTGCGCGTGCAGAGAGCTCCGTGTTGCCTGCCACAGAGGTCTGGATCTGCGTTATCCAGCGCCGGTAATCGGCCACCCACGGGTCGGCGCTCAGTGTCGAGGTCGGCGCTGAGACGACTGCTGCGAGCGCGAACGCTGCGATTGTCGCGAAACGAGGCATCGAGCGCGAAACGGAGAAAACGAGCGTGAAAGCGAGCAAAAGCCAAGTGGCGGTCTGGTGATAGCGAGCACGAAGCGAGTGCTCGAGTGTGCCAGGATCTGGTCGGATTGGAATGTGACTGGTGTTCAGTGAGGGGTGGTGATTCTCGAGTGAAATGAATCTGTTAGGTGAGTGCTTTCAGCCAATGAGAAGGGTGTATTCGGATTTTTAACGAATTACAATGTCGATCCCTCTTTTTTGAAAATCAGCAAATCATTTTTAGAGTGATTGAAAGGTCCAGTTGTGGGTACAGAACTTGTGGGCAGCAGGGGGCAAACTCATACTTGAAATGGTGTCATAGAAAGTGAAGACGTTGGCTATCAAAGGGGTCGAAATGGAAGCATGCGCGTAACGAAAGCGACCACTAATCAGCGCTGCTCCGTGCACATACACAATGGAGAGCCACACGCCGTCGTTATAGAAAACACAATACAATAATATTGAGAGGCGCACGCGCCATTACCAAGCAACTGAAAGCAGTCGGTGGGTTCACTTCCGTATGAACATCTTCCTCTCTCGCTCTCTCTTCTGGTCGCACTCGCACTCATGCACTGTTATTCCCTTCACAGCAGCGTGTACACGACGCTGATGATGAGCGTCACAACTGCCGCCGGCGCAAGTGCAAGCGACGCTGCGCCACCTGTGGGTCTCACAATCGGGGCCGGTGTAGACGCAGCCGGCGCAGGCGCATTCGTGGTCGAGTTGCTGATCGTGTTGTTGAGCTTGCCCAGGCCGGAGCCCGAGCTCGAGCCGTCGTTTGTGACCGCCAGGATCTGCTGCACAAGCTTCGCAAGGTCTGCGTCCGAGAGCGCGTTGACGTCGCCAATTGTCGCGAAGAGCGCTGCGAGGTCCGGGTTGCTCGCTACGGCCGCCTTCGCCTGGTTCACGAGCTCCCGCAGCGACACGTTGTCCAGCGACTCGCTCACGCCTGTGAGCGTCGTGTTCTGCGCCGCGACTGCGGTAGTGGCGACTGCGAGCGAGAGCGCGAGGAACTTGAGCGCGTTCATCTTGAGCTGCTGCTGTTGAGGAGGCGTAAAGGCAAGCGCGGCTCGAGGAGTTGGCGACTGTGGCAGCGAGGCGATTGGAATCTGGCTGATGAAGAAATGAAGCTCCGATTTCGATGAATTCAGTGCGGTACTGTTGGAATACATTTTACGCCAATCTGGAGCGTTGAATCATCTTTTGCCTCTCCTCATTGGTCAAAATCCCGATGGGTTCGAAAATGCGTCAAGGGGAGAGACAAAGCGAGCGCGAAACGACGCCGAGCAGGAAACAGGAAGCCACTCCCTCAATGCAGTAGCTTTCACCTGCGGCCCGTAAAAAACGAGTGGTTGCTGCTGTTGCTGTAACTTATTCGAGCAATGCCCTCCCCCTCCACTCGCGTACGCATCAGCTGGTGTCCTCGCGTGCGCAGTCAGCTGTCTTCCGATCAACTGGCTGAACGGCCCGCTCACTCTACGTGGAACACTCCTTGCCGCTAAGACTCCCGTCTTCCGAAAAGCGGCTCGTGGGCGATCCGAGCAGGTACGACGGAGACGACGAGCTCGAGTCGAACAGTCGTTTGTAGATTGACCCGCAAAGCATCAGCACTGCACAGCACAGCACACGCACCACTCCGTCAGCACTTGATACCAGAGCGTACGATAGCACAGCAAGGCGACTAAGTGCAAAGCACACACCTTTCGTCGATGTCGAGTCGACAGGCTTCTTGCCAAAGAGTTCTGCAAACGCCCGGCCTGTTAGCGCTGTCTTGAGGTCGCGACCAGAAAATCAACACAAAAGAAAGCGAACGTACTCGATTCGTCGATCAGCTCGTGGTGGAAGGTCGAGTGTCCGCAGAAGCACACGTGCTCGACTCTGTGCGGGCTGCTTGGCTTGTCGCTGACACTTCGTGACGGGCTCTGCGGCGCGGGAGCGCTGTCCTTCCGCACACGGTACACGCAGCACCGCCCAGAACGACACGTCTTGCATCCCCCTCGGAGCTGGTTCTCGCCGTCCCTCTTGAAAATCACATGTTCGAGGACATCTACGCATCCGGTCGCGTGAGCATCGCAAACACACCAACCTACAGTCATTGAAACAGCTCGGAAAAGAGATCGCACCTGTTGGGACGCCTTTGAACGTCGTCGTTTCAAGGATCGTGTCCACGTTCCGTCGAATGAAGTCAGCACTGATGTCAACCAACGACGGCGGCGATAGCGTTCCTAAAGACGACCATTATCAAGCGTCAGATTCGCTCGCTCAACTAGCAGCAAATGTGATGACCAACACAGCACCTTTCAAGATCGAGGGAAGAACGTACCGACGTCGATCGCGTAAAGATCTTGAAGTCGATCCGTGCCGTCGTACCCGCCGAGCAAGTACATCTTGCTCCCAACGACAACCGCGCGATGGAAGGTCCGGCTGCTCGGGATGTTCCCAGTCGTACACACCTCGCTCCACGTGTTCGTGACTGGTGAAAGCGTAATAGCAACGTCAGCCCACGTCGCGCGCTCTCGTTGACAACGTTGCCAAGGCGAATGCAGGCAACGTACGTAGATCCAGGCGCTGGAGGTCGTTGAAGCGGCTATGCGTCTTGTCCACTCCGCCAAACACGAACATGTTGTCGCCAAAGATGACGGCAGTGTGGCGATAGCGATGCGGTGGGCTTGCGCCGTGCGTCACCATCTTCTGCCACTCCTGGGTCCCAAAGTTGAACTCGAACAAGTCGTTCAAAGTGTCGCGACCATCCCAGCCACCGAATACGATCAAGCGGTTGCTCGCGCTGTGCACCACGCCGCTGTGCCCGAATCGTCGCGACGGCACGACGCCCGTCGCCTCGATACGACGCCATCGCTTCTTCTCGACCGCGTACTCGCACAGGTCGTTGAATCGGCTCGAGCCGTTGTAGCCCCCAAAGATGTAGATCTTGGACGAATGCAGCACCATAATGTGGTCGGTGCGCGCTTCGGGGCGGTCGCCGAGCACGCTTGGCATCTCGTCCCACCGTTGTGTCTCTGTATTGGAAGAGCGAATGGCAAGTATAAAGAGAGCAGGTCAGGTGGACGAGTACTTGCACAAGCAGTCAGCTTTTCATCAAACAGTCACCATCTCGCTGCTCGTACCAAAGTTGAAGAAGAAGAGATCGTTAAAGTAGTTGCCGTCGCGTCCGTCGTAGCCCCCAAAGATGTACATCCGGTTGTCGTCCACCACGCCAAGCGCCCCAGAACGCCGCGGCGGAAGAGCTCCTCGTGTCTGCACTTGCGACCACGAGCTGGATGCTATATCGCACCAAAACACGCATTGTCAAGCGCTGTTTCCACCGCTGCTTCCGTCGCAATGGCGGCGATTCGTCCTACCGATATCGAACTGGAAGAGATCCTGCTGTCGACGACGCCGATCCGTGCCGCCGAACACATACACACGGCCGTCTGCACGCCCACATACGTCGCATCAGCATCTCCCCATTCATTCAACTGGTTTGGCTGTCGTAACGCAAGCGCACCGTTGCTCGTGACAGTGTGGCCCGTGCGTGGACTGTACGCGTCGCCCTGCGGGTTCAGCCGCACCCACGCGCGCACCTCCAGGCCACTCGCAGCGTTGATGCCGGTTGCTGGCGCGGATGATGGTGCCACGCCATCGTCCTTCATCGCTTGCTTGCTTGCTCGCTTGCTCGGCTCGGTTTGGCTCGGCTTCCGCACTCGCGCTAGACTCCCTCGTTGAGAAGTGAACAGGCGCGTGTGTGGTTCTCGCTTCGCGTCCTTTCCCAGCGGGCGTTACCTTTCGCGTTCGTTTCCTTTCGTTTCAAAAATAGCCGCTCGCACGGTCGGAGTGATGGTCGTAACTTCAACTTCCTTGCTGCGACGTGAGAGCACGAGTTTTAGTATGCGCAAGCGAAAATTGCGTGATGGTGGCGACTGGCATGAATGAAGTGCGCCACCCTGCGAGCAGGAAGTGGCAGTCGCTCGTGCGCACGCAGCGGCTCGAACCCGCTACCGTCGCCATGGACGCCATTATGGAGCGCAGACAAGCACGCATCCGAGGTCCGTGCTTCGCAATCAAAGGTTGCTGGTGTTCCTACTGGCTGGACGCGCTTGTGGCGGAAATAGTTGCCGCTCGCGCACACCTCCACGTAATGACGCGTGAAGCATGAACCACATCCACAAGAGGCGCAGGATGCAATCCACATTGACGCTGATTCCACGCGCCGCAGAGACGACGGCCGCTGCTACGATACGGGACGTGGAGCTCCCGAAAGCGTATGGATGGTGAATGATGCGGATCGCGAGCGGCTCGTGCTCAATCGCAACTGCGGGACGAAGCAGGTGGCCGCAGTCTATGCGTTGCGTGACTTCGCACTTAATCACTAGCGGCTGCGCTCATCTTTTGGCACTGACCCGCGCAGTCGAGGCGAGCGCATTGAGAGCATGGTACTTGTGAACGAGAGCGTGGATGAGACGACGTCGAGCCACAACGTGATGCCGTCCTGGACGTCCACTTCTCAGCTCCGCTGCCACCTAAAGCTCGTCAGAAGGTGGTTTGCCGCGGAGGGCGAGGGTCGGACGCAGCGATGGCGACCGCGATCGCCATTGTCGCATGGTGCTGACTGCTGCTCAGGCGACGGCCGATGCGTCTGAAACGCGAGTCACCACTGCCTGATCGAAGTCACTCACCATCTGCGGGAGCTGGACGGCGCAACAGAATGCGCTAGTGGTGAGGAGACTGCTCGATCGATACTGCATGCAGTGCGGTCTTGCCGAGCACCAGAGACGCCATGCTAGAGTATGCAACGCCCAGCCCAAGTAGAAGAGCACCACGAGGCCCTAGACGAAGACTCGAGCCAAGCCGTACGGAACCAGCGATCGCGGGACTGGAGCGTCACTGGAGCTGACGAGCGAGCAACGAATTCGATCGTCCTGTGCCATCAACTGGAATCAGCACCAACTGCAGGTCGGTTGGTTGGGACATCGCATGGGAACTGGGACCTTCCACGCGTCGGTTCACCAGCTGACGCGTCGCAGTCTCGCGAAGGACGCCCGACCTGGTGCCCTTGGTGCTCTGCGTGCTGGTGGCGCATGGTAGTGACGAGCGAGCGTTGTGCAGTCCTGTGACGTTGATGAGTAGCGTGTGGTGCGTCGACGCCCAAAAGTGGTGGTCGCAAGACAAGCGCTTGGCAGACAGAACACGGCGATCAGAGAGGAGGTCAATCGCAGGCATAAATCAGCTCAGCTAATCTTGACCTTGCTATAGTCTCCTTTACCTTTGTAAATGAGCTTACTCACAACCACAGAAAAAACCCATCTGCATATAACGGCCAAAACCTCTATTTTTGATTTAGGGTCCTCGTGGGCACTCCAATCCAAGTCAGTAAATCGCGCCGCTCAGCCTCGCAGTACGAACCACACTCGGGACTCGGCGGTCTGCCCCCTCACTTCACTCACAGATCGCACCAGCAAGCGCCAACGGAAGCCCCGCGCTCTCGCTCATGAAGCTCCCGCTGCGCCATAACGCCACGCTGGCGGCGTTCACGGCCGCGGGGCTGCTGGGCGGCGACGCCGGCGGCTCGGATAGCACCGCCGACGACGACAACGCGCTCTATTACTGGATCGGGCTCGGCATCGTCGTCGGCTCGGCGGTGCTCAGCAACCTCGGCGTGAACGTCCAGAAGCTCTCGCACGTGCGCGTACGTGTCAAGTCTCCTGCTGCTTTGTATAATGAGGGAAAGAGGGAAGACAGACAATGGCCCTGAGCTTGCGTGTGTGTATCGGGTCTTTGGACGTGCGTATGTGCAGGAAGAGGAGCGGCCGCCGTTCGCTCGCCGCACGTACTACACGCGGCCGATTTGGATCATTGGTATGGTGCTCATCGTGCTTGGCGCAGTCGGCGACTTTGAGGCGCTCGGGTGCGTAACGTGACGTTATGGTGCTCCAATAGACACTATAATGGCACGCACTTACCCACTCACCCACGCATACACAACACGTTCAGGTTTGCGCCCCAGGCGCTCGTCGCGTCAGTCGGCGGTGGCTGCACGGTGCTCGCAAACGTCTTCTTCGCGCATCTCTGGCTCGGCCAGATTCTGTCCAAGACCGACGTGGCCGGCACCGTCCTCATCATTCTCGGCGTCGTACTCAGCACCGTTGTGAACGAGCCAGACGACAAGATGTCGCTGGAAGAGCTCGAGCGTCAGTTTTTCCAGCCCGGCTTTCTCGTCTACCTCGGAGTGATGGTCGGGATCCTCTGCGCCATGTTTATGCAGCTCGAGCGCATTGCGCGCTTGCCGCGCAGCCGCAATGAAGCCAAGTACCGTCTCATGCCGTTCTTCTACGCAACTGCGTCAGGGATCTTTGGGAGCTTCTCTGTGCTACTCGCGAAGTGCGCGTCGATTTTGCTCATTTTGACGCTCAGTGGCGAGAACCAGTTCCGGTTTGTCACGACGTACGTCTTTGTCGGCGGCATGGTCTCGACGCTCGTGCTCCAGACCGACTTGCTCAACCGCGCGATCATGACGGGCGACACGCTCAGCGTCTTCCCCATGTTCCAGTGCTTCTGGATCGGGGTGCGTGTGTGTGGGGATGTGTGATGCGACTGACCTGCAGGGGTTAATTCCCTCTCAAAACTGATCGTGTGGGTTTCTATGTGTATATGTGCATCCAGTCGAGCGTCATTGGCGGCGTCGTGTTTTACGAAAAGTACACTCGCTTCACGACGTTCGAGTGGGTCTGTCTCCCAATCGCACTCGCATGTACGTTCAACCAGTTCTGGTGTGCACTCGCGACTGGTGTCATTGTAGACGCATGGGATCTCACGCGTGTGGTGATTCCCTTTGTTATATCACTATGAAGTCATCATCCTCGGGATCTACTTGCTCTCAAAGCACGGCGAGACGGACGACGACACCGCGAGCTTGGCCGGCTCGGACACGCACGTCGCGTCACGCGCACACTTTACGAGCGGCCACTTTGGGGCGCTCATGCCGCTCTCGCCGTCGCACCGTGCAGGCTCGCTGCTCTCGTCGCAGCACAGCAAAGCGTTCGAGGACAAGGACGAGCAGACGCCGCTACGCCAGGACGCGTCGGTCGCGGCTATGCCGAGCGGCAACAACGGCTTTCACCACATTGGGATCGGCACGGCACTGAGTCCACGGAGCCACCCGAGCGGCAACCCGAACGGCCCGCTTGGGAGTCCGTCCCCCCGTGCGTACCAGCGGATAGTCGTGTAGCTAGCTCTCTTCCTGGCTCAGGGGCTGCCAAATACTACGAGTTATAAAGAGAGAGGGAGCGTTGGATAGATAACTGCGCAGTAAACAAATGGTCAAGTGAACGGCAAGCAAGCGAATCTTCACGATCGATAGCGCAACGACTCGGACAGTCCGAGTCGCTTCGGACGCCTGTTCTAACAGACTCGGCTTATCCGGATATATTCGGACATATTTTATACAGGTATACAATATATACGGATGGTATTGTTAGTATCTTGCGCTCCCAGCCCTTTCGGGCCTCCACGCTTGGGTTAAGAAAAATCATGTACTGGACGGTGTTGCGTACTCCGTTCAGGAAACCTCGATTGCTGGGCCCGCCTCCGCAGATACAGCTGGGCGCCGCTCGCTTCGATTCGCTTGGCAGCCCAGCAGGTCTGCTTTGGCTACGCTCCCTCGGTTTCTTCACTTCAGTTTTATATATAGAGCATCCGGTCAACAAGTCATATCACGTTGGTATACAAGTTGTCCGAGTGTGATACACTCCGCGCCAAGTAATATCGGCCACCCACGTTTTGTGTGCTATCTCAGTCAATTTTACGAGTCTGAGCTCACTGTTTAGATATGTTGCTCGCCAAATCGCGGCGAATATGAGAA
>JAASFJ010001186.1:0-11181 GCA_023333755.1 Globisporangium uncinulatum
CGAAGGCGACACTTCCTGGATTCCGCATCAATCGACACGCTATCCGGCTCCTGCGCAAGACGCTCAACGAAACGACCGAAAACAAGCAGCACCAAGCGGAGGCGCTGGGAGTGATCTTCGCCTCGCTCGCCGAGATGCGCGTCGAGACGAAGATCAAAGAGATCAAGGCTGAGCACGTGCAGCAGTGGCTCGTACCGTCGTCGACGCACGCGGAAGACGCTGCGGACAGTGAGGCGGAGTTCGCGAGCGACCACGAGCTGCACGGCGAGCAGCTCCACAACGTCCGCCGTGTCCTCGACTCGACCCGCGATCGCAAGACGAAGACAACGTACTTTCTTGTCGACTGGGAGCCGACTTGGGAGCCGCTCGCCAACCTGTCGACCGCGATGATCGCGCAATTCCGCCGGGAGCGTCGCGCGCTTGTCCGCAGGACGTTCATCGAGGACGAAGCTGTAGAGGACAACGCCACCAACCCACAGTAACGCCAGTAACACGAGAGAGCATGCGAGGCCAAACACTTCATTTATTCACGTTATGCGAGGTGGAGAGAGCACGACAGACCAAACAACTCATTGGCTCAAGCCGCAAAAGCGACTCGTACATGAATTTGGCGATGCCCGTCGTGTTCACACCACTCCACACAACATGCACACACACACGCCATAGCAGGGACACACGAGATGCTCACGAAGGGGATCGAACCCTCGCACGGGTGGCAAGCCCGTGCCGCGACCATCGCGCGTGAGCTGGGGAGGAGGGACGGCACACAGCCATGAAGGCGTACCTTTGCAGAAGTCGAGTTGGAATACGAATGGAGCGAGAGCGGAAGCCGTCGACTCGGCAGACCACTCGCTCGTTCTCGTCTAATCATGTAAGTCATCCAATCACTGTTCGCCCTTCCAAACATTTGCTCGTCTAATCTTTTTGTATTGTGTGTTTTATTTAGAGCTCGCCCTGCTTCTTTTAGAGCGCTGTTTTGGTGCTCTCATTTCCCAATTTGCGCTGAGGAGCACAGGTCTCTTTCAACCGAGAGCTGTCGTTTTCATGCTGTTTTTGTTTTTCTTGTTTTTCTCGGCTCACAGGCCGTTTGAAGGCCTGAAACTGCGTGGGTGATTTGAGTCGAATGGATGAAGGATTTGCCCACTCTTTGCATCCGTTCTTTTTAGCATGTTTTCTCGTGTTTTCAAATCATTTTAATACTGTGTGTTTTTAAATACAAGACTGCTTCGTTTTGTAGACTGTCGGAACCATTTTGTCGGAACTGTATCTTGTCGGAATGATGATGGTATGGTCACATATGGCCCACAGCGATCAACCCTTGTCCCACCTTGCCTACGCGTCTCAACCATGTCACTGATCTCAGATCTGCCCAGCTCTCACTTTCACACCTCAAAAAGCACCCACCCCGAACAACTTTGCTCTTCTGCCTTCGCCACCGACTTCTGCCACGCGTCCTCTCCCTCACACCCTCATATAGCTGCTCTCTACACCCTCGATATCACAGCATACCACCCACCCCTCGTTTCCAATAACCCTCTATCTCGCTGCTAGGTATCGTGCAGGTTAGAAGATGCTAGAAATAGTGCCGTTATTGCTGCTAAATGAGACCACTTTAAAAGAAAGTATCATTATCCATGTTTTGAGGTTTTTAATGAGCTTGAAATTGAGAAAATATGTTATCTCAGCTTTAAATGGAGCCACTGTTTGCTTTGAACTGAGCAGTCTGTCAAGAGATATGCGACTTCGAAGACGTCACCTCGATTAAGTAAAAAAATATTTTTTGTCCTAAAGTGCATTGTTGTGTCTCAGCTTTGAAATGGAATTGTGTACGCCTTCGAATTCGGTCTAGAAGTGGCTTATTTTGTCGGTCAAAGTTGATACTGTGTTTTAGTCATCCTTCCTGGTCGAAAGAATCAGAAATAAAAGGAAGCTATTTCGATCAAAAGTATCATTAAATATTTTATCGTATTATGACAGTTGATTTATTGGCATTGTACTTCACGATTATACAAGGTGCTTCGTTTTGTGCTACCAGGTTCAGCTTGGTATCGCTTCAAGGTGCTGCTAGGTATCGTTCTGGTGGAGTAATATGTATCGTTCGGTTAGGTGCTGGTAGGTATAGCGTCCAGCTAGGTATTGTGTGTTGCTAGGTATCTTGCTGTTTGGTTTCGTTTAGCTAGGTACTACCGTGCTAGGTATCTTGGTTCTTGGTATCGTGCAAATGGTATCAACGTGGTATGTATCATGCTTTTTGGAATCAATTAGTATGGTATCATGTAACAAGGTATCATCCTTATTGGTATCAAGTTGCTAAGTATCAACCTTCCATGAATTACCAAAATGGGTGCGTGACATGTATAGTACTCTCTGCGACGCGCGCAGACTCGAACAAAGAGAGACAGCTAAAAATCGGAACAGATGTCCCGAAGAGTGACTAGATGTGGTGCTAGCGTTCTTTAGGTAGACTAACCGGGTGCCGCCTGCTACGCGGGCGGTTTTCTTTGTGAAGTTGATGGGGCATTCACACTGAGGTAATACTGTACATACCGAGGTATATTGTATATTAAGATTGATCAGTGTCCAGCTGATAGGTATCGTGCTGCAAGGTACTGATACTGTAGGTATCGTTCTGTTAGGTGGTGTTAAATATCGTGTTGTTTATGGGTGACATGTATCGAGCTGATAAGTTTGAAAGTTTCGTGTGGTTAGGTAATTTTTAAAATTAATGTTTTTTCTCTAAATTTTGAAATTAAAAAAATAATTAAAATGTTAAACAAAAGAAATAATCCAATTGTAGCAAAACCTGCACCTACATGGTGCGAGATGCTCCTTGGTGTCCGTCTGCGATGTTCTTCAAGGTATCGTGCAGCTAAATGACAGGAGTTACTGTTTGATGTCAAGCTCTTGATATCATGCTGTTAGGTGTTGTCAGGTATGGTGATGTTAGTACCTTCTGGTTATGATCTGTTAATTGATGTTAGGTGCTAGGTGTCCGGCTGCTAAGCACTTTTAGGGGCTGTGATCCTGCGTGTTGAAAGGTTACGCGCAGCTATGTACTGCTAGTGCTGTTAGGTACCAGACTGATGTGTACAGTGGTGCTGGGGGTATCGAAGATTTGTATTGTACAGCAAAGCGCATGGCTCTCAGGTATAATGCTGCTGCAGCCGAGTAGCTTGGTACCATACTGCTAGTGCTGGTTGGTGCTGCTAGGTTTCGTGCTAGGTGTCGTGCTCGGCGTTGTGGTGGTACGCGTGGTGGTATGTGTCGTGCTCGTAGTTAGCGAATTGGAAGGTACTGCTGGGCATACCGTGCGGTATGTAACTGATAAGTAGCGCAAAGGGTATTGTTAAGTATCGTGCTGCTTAGTGTTGCTAGGTATCGAGCTTCTGATTTTCGTGCTGCTAGGTACTACTTAATGTCGTGCTGCTAGCTGCTGCTATAAAATGTGCTACGTGTTGCCTGCCATCTTTTTGACAGATGCCGCGCCGCTAGATGTTGCTAGTTATTGTGCCGCTCGGTGGTGCACAGTAACGTTATGTTAGTTGCGGCAAGGTATTCCTCTGCACGGCACCCTGCTGTTTGGTATCGCGCTGCTAAGTGCGGCTAGGTAACGTGAAGTTAGGTATGGTGTCGTGCGGCTTGCGCTCGTAGGTGCTAATTGGTGTCGTGTTACTCGCCTCGTGCAGTTAAGCTCCAAGTCGTAATGTATCGAGCTGACAGTTGCTCTGTTGCTAGTTGTCGAGCAGCTAGGTGCTCCTAGGTATCGTGCCCAGTGTCGTGCTATGTGTCATGCTAGGGGCCGTGATAGGAGTTGCGTTAGTGTCGCGCGGCTAGGTGTTGTGGGTTGTAATGTCAAGCGTAACATTGTGCCACAATACATGTTGCTAGATTCCGTTGATTGACAACCTCTCTAATCGCGCCCTACCATCGGCGACCACCCGCCTTTATCTCATTTCCTTGTTTTCAGCACCTCATATAAGGGCTCCAACCCGCACCCCTGGTCCTCATTGTCTCATCGCCCCACCACATCATCGATCTCAAATGTGCTCCGCCCCCACGTTCCCAACTCAAGAGGCACGCACACTGGCCGACTGCGCTCTTCCCCCCACATCCCCTCCTGCCATGTGTTCTCTCTTTCACACACCGTGATGACCTCTCTCCACACACACACACGCTCGTTAGCGCCATATACCACCTCCATCCCCTCTCTCGCCTCCCCTAACCCTCAGTCTAGCTGTACATCTCCACCACCCATATATCTCTTATGAATCACTTGACGGGATTTCTGCACTGTGCGATTTATCCCGCTAACTGACACTATCTGTATGTGCGTATACTCCATTACATCCCGAAAAACAATTGATAAACAACCTGAAATGAATGTGTACGGACAGATTTAATCTTGTACGACCAAGAACCATCGATTGTGTCAATATTTACACTAAATTTAAAAGAGCTGACCTCACACATAAACAGCTTTGTCATTAAAAAAAAAGTGCGCATTATCTCGCTTAAGTTTAATACACGAAACTAAAGTCGCCAATAAATACTTAGTGAGCGATTTCGTTTAAGTACACAATCCCACCACTGTTGAGCACCGCGCAACTTAACCCCTCCAGCCCTGGCCAATTTTGCACTCTAAGCTTGTATCTCTGAAGTCCGACGAATTTGGTACAGGATAAAAATCAACTTGATTAAAGTATCACTTCCGGTTTGGGAGGAGTCGGGAAGCTTGAGGGACTCACTGAAGTGTGTGAAAGAGAAGAGGGAAAAGATGATGTGCACTCTACTATCTTGTATTATTGTATCATTCGAAATTGCTTATCCTGTACAATACAAGCTATGCGAGTGGTACATCTTTGTTACATAGCCGGTCACTAGTGGTGTAACCACACCAATTCAAGAGAAACCCGCAGCCGTTTGTAGACTTTTGTGGACCTATACTGTATTCAAGTGAAAAGGTAACCTCAATAATGGCTCGGCCTGTCATACTTTGACTGCGCCATGTTGTAAAAAGGAACAGATTCATTTGTCTCCAGCATGAATCTTGCCCAGACGAGATGCCGATATACATGCTATCAGTACAAGATAGGATGCCATTGCTATAGGCCAACGAAAAAAAGACGAGGTAAGCAAGCACGTGACACGCGAGCACGTCATCGACTGACCTCCTCCTCGAAAGCATCTGTCGCGATACAGGCTACCTGTACAGGATAGGAGAAGGCAACAACAGGGGAACTCAAAACGACCAGGTATGTATTCATGTGACACGCAAACGCATCTCCTACTTGCTCCCACCGCGTTTCTTTTTTGAGCGGGTGGCTGACCGCGCGAGCTTCACTTCGCACCCAGTGCTGGCGATGGCGTGCTTTGGCTGCTTGACTGTGCAGTGGGAGGGGAGTGAAGGGCGGGAGTGGCGGAAGAGCCTATAGCGGCAGTGGCGGACGGAGACGCTAGTGCGCCTGTTGTGGCGACGGTGGACGGAGTCGCTGGCGCGCCAGCTGCCGCGGCGTCTGCGGTTGCGTGGTTGGCGCCTGCAGGAGCACCAACAGTTGCGGAGGCGGTCGCACGAGTGGTACTTGGAGCTGGCGATGAGGTGGTACTTGGAGCGGGCGAGCTGGCGCCACGTGACGACGGCGCGGGGGCCGAAGTTGGCCGCGTGTGGCAAATGCGCCGCGCCCACGGGCCGGTCGACGCCGTTGCGCCGTTCGAGAAGCCAGATATTCCAGCACGACATCGTGGCACCTCGTACTTCGTATCGTGATCACTCGCACAAGTAAACAGGAGCTCCAGCGCACTCGGAGCAGTACTGCGCGGACGTCAGCCGGCGGCCCTTGTCGTCCATCAGCGAACACACTTTGCAAGTGTGCTGCCGCCGCTATCGCTGTCTGGCGGACTCACGCCACTCATTGTTCAGCTCCCGCTTGTGGCCGGAGCGCGAAGTTACCGCCGACCTCTGCGGTGAGCGTGCTGCTGACACACACAAACCACCGTCAGATGCAGCGCACACAACAGATACCACGTAAGACAGCCCCACTCACTCTGTCCGAACGTGTTGCCGTCTCGCATATCACCATATTGCAGTTGTATGAGATCGTTGTGCAGTTGCTTGAGAAAGCGAAAATGCGAGAGCGGTGTAGAGCCAGCTGCCACGTGGTGAGCCTTGTCGACGACGTAACTGTTTACAATCGCCAGATCCAGTAAGCCGAGCACCAGCGATATGTAGCACTTTCTAAACACGAGAGCGCGCTGGAGCGAGTAGCGCTGTAGGCGGAGTTGGTCGTGAACATCCACTCCGCCTATGAAGCGCTGGTAATCCTTGACGACTCGTGGGGCTGCCACTTCCTGCTGCTATCCTGCGCGGTCTTTGCGTACAACTCGATCCAGCTCCATGCTACCCTAGACCGCCAGCATGTACACCAGCCGTGAGTCCCACCAGAGGATGGCTATCATGCCCTTGACCACAGTTCTTGTTGCGATCTTGCAATATCCCCGCATGATCGTGTTAGGTCGTTTCATTCGCGCGTTCACAATGGCTTTGCAAAAGCCGAGTCTGTTTGTCTGGATAGTCCCAACAAGGTAAAAGCCCATGCCTAGGAGCTGCATCGCTAGCGGGATAGAGGTGTAAAATCTGTCCGCCACCACGACGCCGATCTCGTTGGTTGGGGTGTTGCCGAACACTTGCGCGAGGTTTATGACGACTGCTGCCGGTCCTGACTTAGCGTCGAGCGCCGCGACGTCGCTCGCATTCTGCTTTTTACCACAATACACCTTGAACCTGTACATACAAGATAACAGCATGTGCTCAGTCAGGTAAATGTGTACGATACAGGATACGCCACACCCAGTCACCCTGTACTTGATGCAGTTAGCAGTCTAGCGCAGCGCAACATGAAGAGCTTTGTTCCCATTTGTGGGGTTTGCCTTTCATGTAGACTCTCATTTTGTTGAAAGACGACCTCGACTGAAGCATTGCCTTGTCAAACGATAAGTGCGCCCGCGCTACGAAACCGTTCTTGAAAGATTGTTGAAGCGTCGAGGCGACGCGTCTGATCTTCCACGCGCGGTCGGTCCTCGCACTTGGGCCGCTGTTCGAGTTCAAGTGGAAATTGCTCGAGATGAACATGACCCGGTCGCGGCCCATGACCAAGCCGAACACGCCGCGCGCGGCCGCCCTCTCGTCGGTTGTTTTTCAATGATGCGCCATCTTCTCAGATTTGGCGCGATCGCGCGTGCACTGAGAAGACCTACCCAACGGCACAGCTCGTAAAATTCCACTGACTTCGCCGCGTGAAGGCGCTGCCGGATGTCTTCGATCGTTTTGGCCGGATTATCTGGCTTCTTGCGCCGAATAGCCCGATGCTGGTGAAGCGCGTATTGCGCTCTCTCTTCGAATCGCTCGGATGCGTACGTGTTCGTCTCTTTTGCGATGTGGCTCTAAAGACCCACCAGCAGAAATAGAAAAAAGCGAGCGGGCTCCCACCTCCGCGCTGAGCGCTGGCGCTTGGGCCCGAGTAGCTCCTTTGCAGGCACGGGTAGTCGTCAGAATCGTTGGTCGGGTCCTACGGTGTCTGCAAGTAGCTCTCCATGTCCAACTCGGCCGACTAGCTTCACACAGTCAGCCCCATGTCGCGCAACATTTCGGGACGCACGGACGCCGATGAGGTGTTGGCGGCCCGGCGCTTGCCAGCGACGTTGATGTGAAATCTGCATAAAGCGAGCTGACAGCACGTTCAATCTCTGGCGAGCCCGGCCCTTCAGACAGATCGCGGTCGTCGTCGTTGTCCACGCCGGAGCCTTCGACGTTGTCGTTGTCAGGGTCTGACCCGGAGTCGAACGTGAAGTAGTCGTCCGTGCCCCAGGCGATACTTCGTTCATATCGTCGTCAACATCGCTCAGAACAAGCTCCGTTTGTGTCTGGGTCCATCCGACAGGACAGGTGCCTGGTCGCGCACGGAAAATCGGTTAGAGTGCAGGTTAGCCAGTACCTGGTAGCGTACAGGATAGAGTACCGGTGCTTCTCACGTCGTTATCGGAGTCTTCCGAGAGGACGGACCGGCCCGCCGTGGGGCGCACGGCGTCACCAGCGCTATCGTCGTTATCTGAGAACACGAGCGCGGTCTTTCGCCCCCGGAGAAGTCGCTTCCAAGCCGCACGCGGCGGTGTTGGTAACCGCGAGCGCCTATTAGTGACTCCGGGAGTTGTTGCGGCTTGGTTTTGCGGCGACGGCGGCAGTGCGGCTAGCATCTGTGACGCCGGCGTTGTTGAGACGGGCGTTGAGACGAGTGGTACAGGCATCATTGGCGTCGAGGCTGCCGAAGCTTGCTGTACGGGCGTCGAGGAACCCGGAATCGGCGGCGCGGGGGTCGAAGCTGTCGGAGCAGCCGTCGCGGGCGCCGAGATCGCCGGTGCTGATGGCGTGGGAGTCGTGGTGGCTTGCTCTGGCGTCGCTGGCATCGAGGTGACTGGAGCTGGCTGCACCGTTGTCGACAGTGTGCTGGTGGAAATTGCCGGCCGTCGTACTGTGCGTTTACATACAGTATGACTTTAATTGATGCTCACGTGCGATTGCCTTAACATGCTCGTACCCGCCACAAACACCATCTCTTCGCCCTCTCCAACAAAGAAGTCCACGCCGCCCACACCCCTCACGCCCAACGCTCCGGCGGGGTGTATGACCATCGCGTTTCGAGTCGACCAGAAGGTGGCTTGGTCTTCCAACCCTCACCACGAAGCTTCCGGAAGACAAGGCCAAAGCGGGTCGGCGTGCGTGGTTCTGGCGCGATTTCAGAATGAGAGAGCGAGACGGCGTTTTGGGGAGAGACCGGATGGACAGCAAGAACTCTATGAAAGTCATTATGGGAGGGCGAGGAGACATAGAGCAGTGAGCATTATTTTGCCTTTGGTGCGGAGGAAGCCGGGTGTGTCACTATCCTTTTAAAATAATCGATGGAGACAGGGCAGCATGCAAAAAAGAGAGGAGTTGACCACGAGCAAAAATCGTGCGGGTCAATTCCACACTCGCCTCTATGCACACAAAAAGCTTGACTTGTTTCAGTATTCGTTACAGAATTTCCTGTTGTTTTCCGATAGTTAAGCTTTCTTATCCTGTATTATACAGGATAAGCAAAACGTCTAAGCTGTATAATACAGGCTTTAGGGCTCCAGCGGTTAAGCTGAAAAGGGTGTCCCGAAAATACTTCAAGTTCAGACAGCTGGGTCAAAAATCCAAGCGAGCGATCTGAACTCCAACTCCCTAAAAGTGTTACAGTCCCGAAGACCGTGCTAGAATAGATATCATAGATACAAGGCTTTTACCTCGGTATTCGCCCCGGGGAGCCAATCCTCGTACCTTTTCTCCTCTCCTCTCTTCTCCCCCCACTCGTGCTCCCACCCACCCGATTTAATTCTTGTCGGCCCTCGACTGCTCCCGTCTCTGAACATCTTCCTCCTTTCTCTCATTATCTCTGCCTCCATTCATTCTAACATCCTTTGTCGTCTCTTTCGCTTTTATAGAGATAGCTTTCCCTTCAAACGGAGAAAGTGTAGTATCAAATTAACGTTTTTTGTATCCAATGTTTACGGCTTTGGTGCGTATTTATGCTGCCGTCCCGAAACAACAATGCAAAATTGCAAACAATGAGCGTACTGTTCAGGAAGGCTATTCAAAATTGCAAAGATGGAGCGTCAGAGCCCCTTGTTGTGTAGGACAAACTCGAGTTGTCAATATATGTGTATAGATGGAGTTTTTTGCTGGGTGTTTTACTAATATTATGTGGATTTGACTAAGAAGAGCTGCATTTTGCTCATCCTGCCACGCTCAATCGATAAGTGTGCTCTTTGCTGAATTCTGATTGGCGGATCTATGAAAATCTAATAAATGGTATCTAGTCATGCCCAATTAAGAGAGCAGATCGTTAATATTTGTACTTGCTCTGTTCACCTTCGTGTGATTGTTGGAGATTAGTCAGCAAAACATACTGAATTCAAGACATTTTTGCTTCCTATTGATTTCGAATACTGAAATAATGGACCATATATATTAGTATGGAACGGAGTGGTATCTCCCAAGGACAGACATTTATTTACAAAGGCGGAAATCATCTTCTCTTCCAGAATGAAGCAACGCCATGTCCAAATGTCCAAAGGATCATTTATGACCGATTATTTTAATTGGTCATAAAGGAAATTGTATGCGTGTCAGGTGGTCGCAAATTGCGTCCAACCAGCAAACGAGGTTGCTTGTATGAGTGGCGCTCATTTTACTCTCGCTCTTTTGACATGCAAACAACACCGTTCAAATTGTGTCTTTGAGTGTTAGCTCATATCTAACCAGCAAGTCCATCCAAGCAATAGTTACAAAAACTTTGTAACTATTGTTTGTTATATGAAGAAACGTGTGTGGCCGTAACATTTTGTCCTGGGGTGCACCAGCGACATAGATTTATTTTCGTTGCCATTAGTATCGAGAAATAAACCGAAAATCAGCTTTCAATTCAGTTATGGTTGTCTCAAGGTTGAAGCGAATGGTGAAATGTCAGAAATTAAGTTCAGGATCGATCCAGCAAGTTCTTGAAACATTCAAGAAAGTCTCGGTGGTTTTCTCGATATTCATGAAAACGAAAAGTATTCCAGAATTGTTTTTTGCTGAGCAAATGGTTTTTCTAGATAAATATTGAAAAAAACCACCGAAATTAATTTAATTTGATTAAATTGATTTTCGGTGGTTTTTCTCAATATTTACCTAAAAAAACTGTGTTTGATGAAAGTAAGCTGAACTTAATTAGCTGGTTCGTTTCCAGCAAATTAAGTTCGGTTTTCAAATTTTCCCACCAAAAGATGGACTTTTGTGCATGTAGGAATGCTAAAAGTATAGTTTTTATAGCTCAAAAAGAGATCTTTGCTCATGGAGAGTCGTGTCGAAGACGCTGTCGCGCCTGCGCAGCGGGGTCTGCTGAGCAGCAGGTCCCTGAACTTTCAAAACCCGCGTGACGCAGGAGCCTTCTTGGATGTGCTGCGGAGCACCAAGTTCTACCTGATCGCAGCGATGTTCATAACATCGCTGCCTGAAGTAAGGCAACTTAGTCTCACTCGACAAATGCATCTCTGACATCAACGCTCTTACTTTGTGCTTGCCATGTCGGCCTCACACAGGCTATCGACATATTCAACAACCTTGTC
>JAASFJ010001187.1:0-11176 GCA_023333755.1 Globisporangium uncinulatum
TGTGCCGTCCATACCAAGCGACGGGTAGTCGAACGACGGGATCGCGAACGCCGGCAGCGCGTCGAAGCTGGTGGCAGTCGCGCTGACTGCCGACACGGAGGCGAACGCTACGCCCGCGAGCATGGCTGTCACGCGCGCCATCTTGAGAACGAGAGCTCCTGTGAGTGGTGCCTTGAGGAGGGCGAATGAGCTTTTGAAGGTGAATCGGCGAATGCGAACGTCCCTGGGTCAGGTGGGCATGATCAAGATGGGTTTGCTTGTCAAAACGAAGGATTTTTAGAGTGCAACCGAGTGTATCAGCTGCTGTTGTCGAGTGTCGGAGGTAACAAAATCAGTACAGGATCATGATGAGTAGGAACCCCAGTGCTTCAACCGCCCCAATGCGACCTCCTTGAGCGAAGTCCAGCCGATCTCAGATGCATCGCTGCTCTTGCAAAACAGTCAGCTCTGAAATCCAGCCTGAGAGTTCAACGTGACGATTTAACTTCGCGCTCCTGTGCACTCGGCATCGCCACTATGCTCAAGCTCCCAGCTCTTATCTCGACCGCACTTGCTGCGCTCACGTCGGCAGCTCTGGCACTCGGCGGCCAAGCAGTAGAGCCGATACGGACCCTCGCGTGGTATTCATGGGCAGCAAACGCTATACACCAACATCCATCGTGGTTAACAGCAACAAAGACTGACCGCTGCGTCCTCCCAAGTTGGTATCAGCATGCGCTTGTTTGCCTTCTTCGCTCCTCTTCCTAGCATCCATCCTAACGTTACCACTTCTTTTTCTTCGCGTCGGCCTCTCTGCTGTACGCGTTATGTCCTATCGCCTATTGTATGTGTGTGTTTGTGGGGGGTACAGTACGCTCACGGCCCAGCCATCGCAGCGTCGTCCGAAGGCGCTATCGTGGCTATGACTGGCGGCTCGAGCGCCGACTGAGACTGAGATGGAGCTGCTGGTGCTACTGTTGGCGCTACCACAGGTGCACCAGCAGCCTCGGTGGAGGCCGCGATCACTGTCGCACCTGTTGGCGTCGGCGCCTGCCTCGCCTGCTCGCCTTGCTCCTGTCCCTGTCTTTGCTGCAGCTGCTGCAGAAAGTGGCGTCGAATGTCCGCACAGCGTGGCACGTGACACGCCGCATAGTCCTTCTCGCACTGCCGCGCGTGCGCCGACAGCAGGCCGACAATCCGCTTGCAGAGCACGCACGGCCCAGCCAACCGCTGCTCGCAAGTCGCGCCGTGCTTGAGCATAGACCGCATCCGCTGGCAGTTAAAGAACGCGCAGTCCGCGACAGTGCAGCTGCTCGCGTGCTCGAGCTGCAGCAACAGCTGCGGGTCAATGTTGTGGATCCGCCGCTGCTTCTTCGCCGGGTCGTCGTCGCCTGTCGCGTCCGCCGCAGCCGCTGGCGTGGCTGTCGCGGCACTCCCGTCTGTTGCGACCGCAGACGACACCGACACGGTCGGATCGCTCGTCACGCCACCACCAGGCACTGCTGCCGCTGCTTTCAGCGCTGCCGACGCCGGCACCGTCTTGTTCGCAGCTGCAGCAGCACTGGCGCTCAGCACCATCGCTGGCTTCACTGGCGACGACTGGTTAAGCTTGCGCTTTCGCGACGGCGCCGCCGCTTTCGCGTGCTTCAGAGCTCCTGGCGTCGCACTGCCGCTGCTCTTGTCCATTTTCGCGCGCTTGGGCTCGCCACTGCCGGCTTCCCGCTTGATCTGGCGACTCGCTGCTGCCTTGGTGCCAGTGAGCGGCACAGCGGCAGTCGCTGCCGCGAGCGTCTCGACCACGCCCTCGCCCGGTTTGGGGATCGGCACGACCTTGAACAGGTGCAGCTGGTGCTCGTGCTTCGTCTTGGCGTTGCACTTGTCGCACAGGTTGAACACCGGGCATATGGAGCAGTTCCAGCGGTTCCCGCTCGTGAGTGCGACTTTGCACCCTGTGCAGCTAAACACAAAACCGGTCGTGCCTTGGTTGAACAAGTGGTACAGCACCATCATGGACGAGTGCTTCGCCCGCCGGATCTGGTCAAACTGGCAGTGGTTGTTCTGGCAGTACATCAAGAACGCTTCGCGCGTGTCAAAGATCTCGCACGGCATGAGCACGTCGTCCAAGGCGTCGTCGTCGGCTGCAGATGACGGCTTTGGCTTTGCAACAGCACTCGGAGCGTTCACAACGACCGTTTCGACCGGCGTCGACGTCGTCGCATCTTCTGTAGTAGCAGCAGTAGTGGTGGCTATCTGTTCGCTCTCTGTACCGTCGCATTCGCCTTCGACTTTCATCTTGACGTCGTCGCTCCCGGCCGTGGCTGTCTCCACGACGACACTCCCGCTCGCCATGTCCACGTCAACCGCCTCTGCTTTCACGGGCTCGCCGCCAGTCGGGTACACAAACGTCACTGCTGCAGCGAACTTGATCTCCTGGAGATCCAGCTCCGCTAGCTCTGGCGCGGCCGCTTTCTCAGTCAACGCCAAAATCCGCGTGCTCAGCTCCTCTGCCCGCTTCGCACCGACGGCCGCAATCTCGACGCGATGCTCCAGTTGCGTCTTGTTCGTGTCGTAGCACGCAGCGCAAAAGAAGTGGTGGTAGTGCCGTGGAGGCGCATTCCGTGGACCCATCGACGACGCGCGCACTTTCTTCACCGCGTCGACAAGCGCTGTGACTGACCGCGGTGGCGCGAGCGTCTTGAGCTCCCAGCACCCGACGTGAACGATCGGCGTGGCGCACTTGTGGCACTTGGGGTGGAGGTCTACGACAAAGAAGTCGTCTTTCTGCGGCTCGAGGATCCCTTTCAGCTTCTGCATGAGTGGGTCGCTGTTCACCACGTTCTTTGAGCTCCCGCTCGGCCGACCAAGCGGTCCGCTCTTCTTGGACCGCGTCTTTGTCGTGCTGCTCCGCGTCGACGTCGCTGGCGCGTCCGGCGTCGCCGCTTTCTTGCTGCGCTTCTTCTTGCTCTTCACGCCTTTCAGCGACGACGACTTGCCCACCAGACTCGGAGCAGCGCCGACATCGTCCGCAGCCCCGTTCTCGTCCAGCACGCTCGTTTCGCTCGGAGACGGCGAGCGTGACAGCGGTGTGCTCGTGTCTTCCGCCTCGCCAGCGTCCTCTGCGCCGCCATTATCGACAGCGTCCACGCCACCCGCGTTCTCTGTACGAGCTCCTCCGACTCCTCCAGCTCCTCCTGGCGTCTTCTCCTCGAGCTGCTTGATCAGGTCTTCAGCAAGCCGCGGCCAGTAGTCGCCTTCAAAGTACGGGAGCTCGTGCGCTGCCTTCTTCTTCATGTAGTACTCAGCGTACAAGTTCGAGACGTTGTACACGAGACCATCTTTCTTAGCTTGCTGCAAGAGCTTCTGGTACCACTGGCGCAGTCGCGCCGACTTGGGGATCTTCTGGTTCTCAGGCTTGCAAAAGAAAATGTAGTCGTCGCCTTTGAGCGGCGGACACGACCAAATGTGGCACGTGTGGAAGCCGCGGTTCTTGCAGTCTTCGAGGAAGCCGAGCATCACTTGCTGGTGCATCAACGTGCGCAGCTTCTTGGGCTGGAAGTAGTTCACCGAGTCCAAGTACGACACGTACACACGGCCAGCGTTCGGGTTGAGCGAGTCCGGACCGTACTCTTGGACGTATAGCGTAAAGATGAGCACGTCCACACCGTCGAGCTCTTGAAAGACGCAGATGCACCGCGAGCGGTACGTCAGCTGGAGCGATTGGACCGACACGCCGGCAGCAGACGCACCGCCCGCACCATTCTGCCGCTTCTTGGTCGCGCTGTCTGTCCGCTGCCGCTTGAGCGACTTGGGCAGCCCACTCGCACTGCCGTTCGCAGCAGTTTTTGTCGTCTCGGGCTTCTTTGGTTTGCCGTACTTGGCAGCGAGCAGCTTCCCGAGCTTCGGCTTGATCTGCACTTGCTTGTCAATGCTCAGCACTTCTCGGATCGTGACACCAAACTTGGTCTCCGACTCGGTCTCTTCAACGCCACGCGAAAAGCCAATGCTGTCCGCGTTGCCAAGGTTCCCGAGCCGCTCGGCCTCGTCTTTCCCCGCCTGCTCGATCGACTCCATGACCCGCTTCTCAATCAACCGCGCCATGCGCGTGATCGGCAGCCGTCGCGCTTTCAAGCCGTTCTCAGTCGACGGCTTCACGCCTGCGACGCGCTGCTTCTTCACGCAGATCGGACACACAAACGGCTCTTGCTCGCCCGAAATTGCGTGGTTCCGCTCGTTAAAGAGCGCGCAGATCTGGTGGTACCACAGCTTGCACGAGTCGCACTCGACCCACGGCTCTTCAGCGACCTCGCTGTTCTTGCGCTTCAGCAACGACGACTTCTTCAGCACGCCATCAAACAGCACACTCGCGACCACTGCACCACTCGCGCCGCCGCCGCCGCTGCTACTCCCACCGCCTTCCGCAGGCGCTGCCGCCGACAGCTGAGGGAGCGTCGCGAGGTCAATCGGTCCGTCCTTCATCTGCTTGTAGCAGCTCGAACACCAGTGGTGCTCGCCACGTGGGTCGCTGTAGTAGTGCGTGTGCCGCCGGATGCGACCAGCACACGGACCGCTGCAGAAGAGCATGCACGGCGCAAACTTGAACGAGTCGCCGCCGCAGAGCTGGCACATCTCTTCGCGCCGTTGCTCGCACCGCTTGAACAGCTGCTTCTCGAGCTGGTGCTTGAGCGCCGCGAGCGCCTTGTCGAACGACGCGAGCAGCTGCTTCGCTGCAATGTTAAACTTGTTCGTGCTGCTGTTGTACGCGATGCAGTTCTCAAACACGAGCCGCACGTCGCCTGCAAACGCTTCGACGCTGTTGTAGTGCTCGTTCTCGAGCCGCTTCTTGATCGTGCCGAGGTCCATAGGGCACTTGATGATCTCAAAGTAGTCGGGAATGTTCCACTGCACGGGGTCCACGGGGTTGTTGAACGTCCAGCCGTACTCGCTGTCCATGAGCTTCATGAGCAGCGGCATGAGCCGGTCCTTCAGCTCAGTCAGCGTGATGTGCCCGCAAAAGTTGAACCGGAGCGACCGGATGTGCTCGTCGAGCTGCGCCTCCGTCATCGAGTCCAGGTACGAAATGTCCTGGTGCGACGTATGGTCTGCGCGAACATGCGCCTGACTGCCGCGAACAACGAGGCCGTTCGACACGACGACTGGAGCGACTGCAGCCGCCGCTGCCGATGTTTGCTTCGTACTCGCTGGTGTCACCGACTGTCCAATGCCTCCGCTCGTAGCTGCCTGGGCTTTCGCTTGCGCACGCGCCTTCATGATCTTCGCCTGCTCTTTCCGCCGCAGCTTCTTCTCCTTCTCCGTCTGGAACTTGAGCGGCTTCTTCTTCAGCTCCGTGAGCTCTGCACCACTGTCTTTCATCTCGGTCTTCACGCCCGTCGCGCCGTTCGAAAGCGACTTGCTGCCACTCGCGAGCGTCGCATTCGTCAGTGCCGACACTGGCCTGGCTGCATCCGAAGCGCTCATTTTGCTCTCGCTCTTGACGCCGCCGCTCTGCTGCGTTGACCACGCGCCGCTGTTAGGCGTGAGCGAGTTGCGCTGCTGGTGAAGCGCTGCCGCCGCTGCCCCGCCCTGTCCTTGTCCGACAGCACTCGGTGGCTGCTGTATGCTCGCACCAGCAGCGCTGTTGAGCGCGTTCGGTACCATCCCGGGCGCGACTGTCGTATTCATGATCTTGATCAAGCCGCGCACGCCTTCTGGGCACTGGTTCGCCGCCATCTGCAGCTGGGCGGGGTTCCCACGACACGAGTCGACAATCTTGATCGCTTTCCGCACCGGGCCGCACACTTCGCAGATCATCTTGTTGCACTGCTTAAAATGCGACAGCACGTACCGCGACGAGATGCAGTGGTCGGTCCGACATTGGCGCTGGTGGCACTCGCAAATGTGCTTCCACAGCACTTTCATCCCTGCGCAGTACGGCAGGATGCACTGCGGGGCCGCGCACGTGCTCGCGTGACGCAGCATACACAGTCGCTCTTGCTGCCGCCGAAGTACGAGCTGCTGCTCTGTCTCGTTCATCGGCGGTCGAATCGCGCTGCACACGTCGCACTGGAGGTTCCGGCACTTGCGAAAGTGCGACAGCAGCTGCCGCGTCGACTTACAGCCGATCGTGACGCAGTGCGGGTGCGCGCACCGCGATACGTGCGCGAGCAGCGCCTTCGTGCGGCTGCAGTACTCGATCGCACACTCGCCAGTCGTGCACGTCCGCGCGTGCTTCAGCTGGATCAGCCGGCGCTTGAGCTCCTCGCGCTTCTGTGCGATCGACGCTTCGGTCATTGGCGTCATACCGGCCGGTGCACCGCCTGTCGGCGTCCCAGTGCCAGCAGACCCAGGGCCACCAGGAGACGCACCCCGCTGCACCTGCATCCCCATGTTGGTAGCATTCTGCTGCTGCTGTTGCTGTTGCTGTTGCTGGTGCTGATGCTGTTGCTGGTGCTGCTGTTGCTGCTGCTGTTGTTGCTGCTGAAGCTGCTGGAGCTGCTGCATCCGCCGGAGCTGCTGCAACTGCTGCATCTGCTGGAGCTGCTGGAGCTGCGGCGCTGTCAAGTTCATGCCGTGGTACATGTTCGCGCCTCCAGCACCGCCTGCAGCTGTCGCTGCTGCAACCATTGCCGGGTTCGCCTGCATCGCAAAGCCGCTCGAGGTCGCGACGCCCGCGGTTGCTGCGGGAAGCCCAGCGCTCATCTCGAGCGGCATACTGAGCGCAACCGGGTTGAACAGCGACGCCGGACCCGTTGGCGCTGCCATCGCTGCGAAACTGCTTCCACTGGTTGCGCCGCCTTGCATCTCAGACTCGGGCATTGCAATCGGCTCGTCGCTCACTCCATTCGCCATCTCGTCGGCCTCGCGCTCGAGTTCGTCGAGGATCGAGCTCCCCCCGCTTCGCGCAGCCGCTGCACTCGTCGCCGGCGCCGACGTCGGAGCTCCTGCAGTCATCGCGTTGACTGCCGACGTCGCGAGCGGCATTTGGGACACGGTCATCGGCATCTGCAGTGGCTGGCTTCCAACGGCGGTCGAGAACGGGATGCCCTGGAACCCATTCCGCTGACTCTGGAGCGCAGCCAACTGCTGCTGGCGAAGCAGCTGGAGCTGCTGTTGCTGGAGCGCTAGCTGCTGCTGCTGTTGTTGCTGCTGTTGTTGCGTGTCGCCAGCCTGTGGGGTCCCCGAGCCCGTCGCCTGTTGCTGCTGCTGCTGCTGCATTTGCCGCCGCCTCGAGTTATCGAGCGCCTGCTGGAGCCGCGCTTTCAGTGTCTGCACATTACTGTACTCGTCCCGCGACGACGCGCTCATGTACAGCGTGTGCTCGAGTCGCCGCGCAATCTCGCGCGGGTTGTAGTTCACAGACGCCGGCCGGTTCGCGCTCTTCATGATCAGCGTCAAACTGTCACGAGCGTCACCACACAGTTAGTCCGTTAGTCACTATAAGCCCAGTTGATCAAGAACCAACTGTCGTCCACCCCCACTACGTAAGCAACTTCAGGAGACCGCAGTCCACCTACATGATCCGCGCAATCTGCTGCCGCGCACTCCGGTCCGCGTCTTTGTCTCGCCAGTCGCCGCCTGGGATCGCTGTGGCTGTGGCTGTTCCGGCGGTTCCATCGCCCGGACCCGGCGGCTGTGACGGCAGCGCAGCAGCACTCGCGCTCGGGTCTGCAGGGCTGCTCGCGACAGCGGCAGTGGTGACGTTGACCGCGTCACTTTGGCGCGGAGTCGGCGTGGCCCCTCCTACTGTTACGGTTGCTGCGGCTGCTGTTGCTGGGCTCGCGGCGGCTGTTGTGGCAGTCGTGCTCATAGTCTGCGGCATTCACCACGTCGCCAAGAACGATCAGAACACGATGAGCGCACTTGTACGCACGCACGCACGCACGCACACAACCGCCGCCTGGCTGACTCACGATCACAGGCGTCGCTGTCGCAGGTGCGAGCGCAGCTGCCGGACTCGAGGCGAACTGGGGCACCGGAGGCATAATCGACTGCGGCGGAGCAGACATGAGCGTGTTTGCGTGGTCCGGACACTCGCACAGCCGCTCTCTCGGGTGCTCTCGCTGCATACACACAATCAACCCACACCAAATCCACAATCCACACGCGTGCGGACGTGAGTGCCACATCCACAATGAAGCACTCGATGCACGGGAATACGCACGATGCGCCATGCTCTTTGGTGTGCATATCATTGAGAGGATTCGCCCACGCGCACACATGCATAGAGCTGGCACATCCATACACTCGCGTGTCATTTTGGGGAGGGGAGGAGAAACGTACCGTGTACGCTGAAAGTATAAGACCGTCCTTCTTTTCTGCTCTCGAACCGACCAACTCGAAGCGAACGTGACGTTGGTCGCGAAGCGGCTTCAGGTGCCTCCTTGCGTGTGGGGTAGTGTGCGCTGCCTACTGAGCACTCGCCTGCTGGTCTGGTCGCACTGCGCGCCACGTTAGTCGCTTTCGCCGCCGCCCGCCGGTCGCTTCCGCAGCGGAAGGAAAGGGGGGGAGGAAAACCCGCGAGAAAAGGGAGGCAGGAGTGATGGTCAGCCACTCCGGCGCGAAAAGAGCGGTTCTGCCTGCCAAAACGAGAGAAACGACGACTGAGCGGATTTCCGGTACATCGTACCAGTCCAGTGTACCAACCGCTTCGACACAAACACCAAGAGTTCACTTGGTCTCTGTATGGATGGCGAATTTCATAACAAATGGTTTTCATAAATTTTACCTCCCAATTCAATAACTTGTTGTTCGGTAATCAGCAATAATCAGTCTCAGCGATTGTGATTTCCGATCTTTCGAGTCATTCTTCCGCCGAATGCGCGCAGTTGTCGTGATCGTGACGCCGGAGCGTGGAGACCACGGCCGTGCGCTCGCGCTCAGCAGCGCTGCCGCAACACTGGGCGACCTCGTGCTGCGCGTCGCGCCTGCTGCCAAGGTGCTGCAGCCATCGCTCTGGAGCTCGCACTGCCACCGGTGCTTCGCAGCTTCGTCCTTAGCACCACTCAGTCGCTGCGGCCGCTGCCGCTTGGCGTACTACTGTGCGTGATGCCATGCACTCGGCTGCGTTGGCACTCGCGCACCACTGAAAGCAGCAGCTGTCTATTTTGCGCACAGGCTCGCGCCCGTGCCAAATGGCCGACTGGACGTCGCACCACCGCACCGAGTGTCCGCGGCTCGCGCAGCTGCAGGCGCTGCGCTTGCATGACGCGCAAGTCGTGAGCGTTCTGTTGCTTGGTCGCGTCTTTCGTCCCGAGCGTCGAACGGTATTCTCGCCAGTGACGAGCGAGAGCGACACTAGGGACGTGACGCTGGAGGAGCTCGGGTGGTACGACGCCGACCTCGACCAAGAGGCGGCGCTGCTCGCCGCGCTCACACAGAAGCTCCAGCTCGTTGACGGTGCGTCGTTGCGTTCTTGTTGAGTGGCATGGGAGCTGCTGTTTCATGGTGTGTGACGAGTTGTTACTGTGTATTATCGTGTGTTCATGGATGGAGACAGAGACGCACTCGGTGCTGGAGCTCCAGAAGACTCTCGGTCGCTTCAAGAACAACAACTTCTCCGTCACGGACGAGTTGCTGCTCGAGGTCGGCGCCGGCTGTTACTTGCTCGCTGCGATGGCGAACCACAGCTGCGAGCCAAACTGCGCTGTTACGTGCGTGTTGCTCGCTGGTATTGGCGTTCTGACTTCAGATACCGACCCAACCGCATCGACGTGTGTGCTGGTGGTGCCTCAGATTCAACGCAACGGACCAACACGTTGAGTTCCGTGCAATGCGAGCGATCGCTGCCGGTGAAGAACTCACGCACTCGTACGGTACGTCCCGCTAGCACCTTCGCTCCTGTCCAACGTGGTGTCAGTCACTGCGAGACTGACAACCGTCTTGGCCAGTGGACATTGCGCTCCCCCGACATGAGCGCCAACAGCGACTCGAGCGCCAGTATCACTTCCAGTGCGCGTGCGTGCGGTGTTCGATGCCGCTGACCGACCCTAAGAGCCGAGACGCGAACCTCGACTCGGACATTGACGGCGTGCCCGAAGCCCAGTGGAGCGACACGCGCGTCCGCGCTGTCGAGACAGCGAAAGCCCAGCTACAACCCGCACTCGAAGCTGCGCTATCGCCGATATCACTGACGGCGTCTTCAGACGACGTCGCGTCTTCCATCGGCACGCTCCAGGTCGCTCTCACAACGCTGCAGACGGAGCTGCACGCGGAGAACACTGCGATTCTTCAAGCGTACTCGGCATTGTTCAGCGCTGAAATGGAGCGCTGCAATGAGAGCGGTGCGATCGCGTTTGGCGAGCAGATGCTCGCGTTCTACCGGCGCGCGTATCCGCCGAACCACCCGCTCATCGGGCTCCACTTGTTCACGCTCGGCGATCTCTACTTGCGAGCTCATGACCCCCGCGCAAAGCTTCTCTTGCGAGAAGCGCAGCAGATTCTACAGACGACGCACGGCCGCACACACCCGTTTGTAGCGCTCTTGGAGGAGCGACTCATTGAGTACTGAGGGCACGCTCTCTCACACATGAGGGAGGCTCTGATTGAGGGGCGCTCGCCTCGTGACAGGCCAGAAGAAGAGAGAGGACTAAGACAGCGGCAGAGTGATGGACGCGCATCGTGATCCGTGAGCATATCCGAGGTTGTGCCGCGGAAGCACCTGTCTCGCCAAGCAGGCATTTCAACAATTGCGGCTTTTTCGATAATATGTTCAACCTGACGATTTTTAAAGTGAGCGGTTAATGACAGACCACAGACCAAGCCAACCTCACGGCTCAAACACCGGTAAATGTCAAAATATATTGTGTGTTTTATGCAAGTATTACGCAACATACACATTGCACCCTATATATGAAAGCACCTACTAAAACATTACTGCAGTTAGCAACATTCGATTCGAGCAGGCACGTGAGACCACCCACCCCATCCAACACCAAGATCAGGAACAACGAACTTCCTCCAAGCCAGCAACTCTGCTGCACGCAGATCGGCTCCATTCTCCAATCGGCCCTCAAGCGCTCGCACGCCCTCCTCTCTCGCCCTCTCTTTTCTCCCACTCACAATGGCGCGCGTGACAGCCATGCTCGCGGGCGTAGCGTTCGCCTCCGTGTCGGCAGTCAGCGCGACTGCCACCAGCTTCGACGCGCTGCCGGCGTTCGCGATCCCGTCGTTCGACTACCCGTCGCTTGGTATGGACGGCACA
>JAASFJ010001188.1:0-11171 GCA_023333755.1 Globisporangium uncinulatum
CAGACTGGTGCGTTGACGCTTGCTTGGACCTCGCCGACTGGATCTGCTCGAACGGGAGACAGCTTTGGTTCAAGGATACTCGAGGTTCGCGCTGAAGGCCTGCTGTGGGTCTTCCGTTCCTGGTTGAGTTCGTAGTGCGTCTGTCTGTCGCTGGGTATGTCGAGTAGGCTTCCGAGCTGGAGGAGAGCTCCTGTCTCTTGTGTACGAGTGTCTCTTTGATCCGAGAAGCTACGCACTGCGCTTACTGGGTTTGCTCCTCTTCAAACACATGTTTCTCAGCCTCCACGTGCAGCTCCAGCACCTCCAGCGTCTCCACACGATGCGTTCCACTCGCACCACTCGTTCGAGCTCTCACTGCCGTCGCTGTGTTCGTGCGCTCGCAACAAGCCGACTTTGCTCTGCGCGTCCTCGTGTTCGACAGTGGCTGTCTGCAGCTCGAATTCGAGCGCTTAGCAGTCTCTTGTGCGAGTTTCGGGTTGCGAGCGTTCGCAATCGGCGTGCTCGGACGCTGAGTGAAGCGAGCGAGGGCGGTGTGCATCGTGCCAGCAAAGGAGAGTGAAGCTCGCTCTCCCATGTCTTGACCCATCGCTCCACGACACCAGCAACGCAGTGATGAGCGACGTGGCCCAGTTGTTTTTGCTACATGTCACCGTCGTCGTTGTCGTCGTTGTCGTCGAACTCGTCGTACTCATGCGCACCGTCGTCGTCTGCGGCCACTTTGTCGTCTCCGTCCTCAAAGTCGGCTTCATAGTCATTTTCAACCTGCGATGTTTCACCTGCCGGTGGGGAAGACGAAGACGAACTAGCAGTGGGAACCGAGTCCGAATCGAGTGACGAAGTGCGACTGACGCGTTGAAAGAGATCCTGGGACGACGGTGGAGTGATCGCTTCCATCGATGCGGCTTCGTGCTCCAGGCCAGTTAGTTCCGAGTCGGCTGCAAGTGGCGGTGCTTTACATGCGGACAGTGCTTCAGCACGTACAGCGTCGCGAGTTGGATCCTCATGAGCAGCCATTGGCTCTTAGGTATGTGCTGTTGCTGTCGCTTGCTCGGTCTCTCGTACAAACTCGTCTTCTGTGGCGAAGAGCGGAAGAGCGGGTCTCTCAGAGTCGACACGGCTGACTGCGTTGGCGGGAATGCTCTCGAGCGATTCGAAGGCCGTCTCGTTCTTCCCAGCATTCTCTCTCATGGAAACGCTGACATCAGCTTCAGAATGTATGGCGACAGCGTCTTCTGGTTCAGCACTCGCTGTACACTCTGGTGCAATGGCATCGAGAGCATCTTCGACTTGAAGGACTCGTTCGTCAAGGAGCTCGCATGCTTCTGCGGGCGCAATCGACGCTTCACTGCCTGTGGGTTCTTGAACTCTTGTGGAAATCGTGTCGTCCTCGTCCGATTTCAACCTTATCGAGTCTATCGACTCGTTCACATCGATGGTGTTGAGAGGTGGAGCTGTGGCTAGTTTATCTGGTGGTTCCGGATCAACTGGTGGCTGCTCCGACTTGAATCGATAGGCGGCACTCTCGAATCGAATAGCGGGATCGACGATCGACACCATTTGAGCCAGGATCTCCGTCGACGGAAGCGGTGTCGTCACATCCGCCAAAGAAACTGTGTCTTATTCAAAAAGCTCAACGCAGTCGCTTGGGCTGTCGCGGGAAGCGCTCACATCGCTTGAACTCGCCGAAGCCTGGCATCCAGAGGAGGACTCCAGAGTCTCCAACCCTTTAGCGCTGCCTTCATCAGCCTCGACACGACGATCATTCACAAACACCACGTCCTCAAATCCCTGGAGCAGCGCCAGCTCGTCCTCATCGTCGTCGTTGACGCTGTAAATGCTGCCACTCGCTTGAACATAGTCGCTGCTGCTCGAGAGACTCAACACGCTGTTTTCGCTTCTCTCCAACAGCCGAAGGACATGCGACTCGAGGCTACTCGGGAGAGAGCCGTCCTCGCTCGGTGCTATGAGCTCCAAGTCGCTGTTGTCCACGTCGCTTCGAGGCGCAGTTCCTGCCAAGATTAGCAGATGTGACGCTGAGCAATCACTTGTGCTTGTCGTTCGCATCTCCGATGCCTCTGACGAGCTTATGGAGTCGCTCTGTGGCAACGAATACCGTGCAGAACGGTAGGATCTGCTCGCTGTGGGACGCGGAGGCTGAGAACACCAAAGTGCGGCGCTGCTGGTGGTGAGCACCCGATTCGTGGTAGCAGCAGACGGCGAAGTCGAGCGAATATGTCGGTGGAGCTTTTCCTGCAGACTCTCGATCTGAGACGATAGCAAGGATGCTCCGACTGGAGGCCGTGGTGTCGGTCTAGCTGGTTCAGTCGACCGTCTCGCTTGCATTCCACTCACTCTGCGGCCTTGTTCTGCATCGCTGCTATCGTCACCTAGTGCATCATCATTTCGAGGGCTCTGGAAGAGTTTCCGTGTCTTGTGCAGCGCGGGGAGGTAGATGTGGTCTTTGAGCGCCTGTCGCTCCAGCTCTCGGCGTCCTTTAGCCGTCGGGTCGGTCTTCGCGTACGCTTTGTTCACGAGCCGCTTCCTGTTCTGCGGCGTAAAGTGGTTGCCTGTCGTCCATTTGCTCGGCGACAGAGTTGCTACCGTGCAGTACACTCCGTTGTAGCGTTCTGTCGCCGGTCGTTGGTCATACCTCCCGACGAAAGCCGGTCTTGTGGCAACGGAAGCCAGTGCGTGGCGTGACTTCGTTGAATCGACGGTACTAGTACTCGACCAGTTGCTTTGAGGCCGGGTCGGGACTGCCGAGACTGCACATTGCAGTGCCGCGGACGACACGACGACTGGCGACAGTAGTTCGTCAGGTTTCGCAGACTTGCCTGTAAGTCGGTACCACCGACGACAACTGAATACAGGTCGCTCGGTTCTTGAATCGGCGCTCTGACTGGAGGTTCTTGGTCGCTGCGGTTCTTCGTCGCCAGCCTGCCATGTCGGCTGAGTTGGCACTCGTATCGCTTCATCTTTCGGGTCCTGTGCATACGAACCACGACCACTTTGTTAGCTCACACGCACATGCGCACACCGTTCAGGGAATGCGTCGCCAGCTTCGTCGCCTCATACTGCTGTTTCGCCGTCTCTTGAAAGCATCGCAGCACTTGCGAGCTCGGCTTGCCGCATGCGGTGCCAGTGTATGAGCGAGCGAATCGGAGAAGGCGACAGTCCCTCACTCAGGCACAAGTCGTTCCGACGAAGTTTGTCTTGTCTGCCAGAAAGTTTTGTTCGATACGCTTTGGCTGCGCTTCAGTTAAAACCATTTATAGATTGGTTTCCAGTTTTTATATTTTTTATAAATTTTGAGAGGAGAGAGAGAGAGAGAGAGAGTTGGCCAACATTTAAATAACCGCGAGAGGCGCGGCAAACTGCTCTGCTCGACGCATCCGCAACTCATCTCTGCGCTTGAGGTCCCTTCCTTCGCCTTCCTTCCCTGTAAACAAGCTCGCTTTGAGCCGCCATCCGCCACCACTGGAGCTGGTGTCTCTCCAGCCTTCTTCCAACACGTCGCGCGCCTAAAACTCGTAGCTTTCGCCGTCTGACAATGTGCGCACTTCACGGGGATCCTCCACTGTCGCTGGCTTTGTCTTTGTCGCCGACACATCAGACGACGCACCCGGCGCACCCGATCTACCAGACGCACCAGACGCACTTAGCGGCGCAGACTGCAGAACCGCGTGGAAGCTCGAAGTCGCTGCTGGGGGCGGTGCAAAGTTGGCTGTGGCGTGGAAGTTGACCGTGTTCGCGGACCGGGCCGAGTTCCAGTCGCTCCCACTCGCGCTTTCGTCCAGCGCCTGGTACTGCGCTGCTCGTGGTGGTTGCGGTCGGTGGAGCGTGAAGTCCACAGTCGCCACTGAGATGTCAGAGAGCCGGCCTTCGTCCAGCGTCTTGAGGTCGTGGGTCTGGGCTCGTTGGCGTCGACGTTCGATCTCGTCGTCGTCGCTGAGAGACGAGAGGTCCGACTCGCGGTCGTACTGGGGGGCGTCCCCCCGGCCGCCACCCCCACCACCCCCACGGCCGCCGCCGCCGCCCCCGTTGTACGGCGCATAGTACGAGTCTTCGTTGTAGCCAAGTGACGTGCCCATCGAGTTCTCGCTCTCGAACGAGTTGATGATTGCACTAGGGATGCGAAAGTCATCGAGCTCGGGGTTGTCAAAGCCGCCCGTGTAGTAGCTGTTCGCACTCTGCACGCCACTGCCGCTGTGGTGGTGCTGCTGCGGCTGGCTGCTGTGGCCCGACCGGAGCTGGAAGTGCGACGACGGCGGCGCTGCAGCTGGGCTCCCAAAGCCCCCGTAGCCACCGTCGCTCGCTTTCGGCGACGAGCCGTTACCGTCTCGGAATGAGCCTGAGGACGACGCGGTCTTGGGCTGGCGGCTGCTCCGGCGCTCGTGGAACGCAAGTGCGCTCGCACTCAGTCCAGGCGGCTGGAAGAACTCGGACTGCGTGTGGGCCGAGTGGTACGAGTCCTTGATGCGGAACTCGGACTCGGGCTGGAGCGGCGGATGGTGCTGCCACTCGACGCCCGACCGGTTCTTTGTCGTGAGCGTCGGCATGAACCCACCGCCGCTGCTACGGAACATGTCGTCGCCCGGATCGGCTGCTTTCGTGCGTTTGCAGAACACGATTGCGAGCACAGCGAGCACCACAACACCGACGCCGCCAACAACGAGGCCAATGAGCGCAGCAGTCGAGAGTCCGCCGCCACTACCAGCGTCTGCGCCGGCAGACACGACCGTCGCGGTCATGAACGTGATGAAGTGGTAGCTCGAGTTCTGTGGGTTTGCAGGCGGAATGATCACGTGCGCAAAGACATTGTACTCGCCTGCGCGCTCGAATGCGAACTTTTGCCGGAACGTAGCCGAGTCGCCGGTAAAGTTCGCGGACTCTTGGTCCGTGATCTTGCGTGCAGAGCCTGTACGGAAGACGTCGCAAACCGTCGTACGCGAGCACGTGTGGACGTTCGCGTGGCCGATCTGCACTGGGCGACCTGTGACGGGCGCAGGCACGTACGTCGGCAGCGTGTGCAGGTCGAATGCGTTCGTCGCCAGGTTGAGCGTGGCCGTGAACTCGAACTCCGTGTCGGCGAGCGGCCGGAGCGCCCCCGGGCCAGCGGACCGGGAGATTGAGAGCGTCACAGGGCAGTCGGACCCGGACGCCTGCACGCGCACATACGCAAAGTCGAGGTTCTGCACCTCGAGGCTCTGGTCCACCGAGTAGCAGTACGTCGTCTTACCGTCGTACTTGTAATCTGCGCACAAGTGTGTGTGAGCCCCATATCGCAACAGCTACAATAGACACAGGAGCTGGACCGTACCGTAGAGCGACGGCGGGGACGAGTTCAAGGCAGCTGCAGGTGCTGCTAGCAGCGCCGGGAGCAGCAACGCGAGCACCGCTTGTACCAGCATCATCGTCTTCGGCGAGTTCTTCAGCGTCGTCGTTGGCGGTGCGGCGTGGCGCGTGAAGAAAGCGAGGGGCCGCCTGCTGACGCGCAAGCACGAGAATGAGTGCTTGTGAAGTGAACCAGTTTCTGTGTGAGAGCCAGAGTGGCGCTTCGATTGCGAGTCAGCAGCCTAAACATCAGTACGTTTGTACTAATTATTACGGCATATACTAGCGTAGAGCTTAAATCAGTACATACATACTGATTCATTCTTCCTCGCAATTCAACGATGTGCAGAGCGAGAAGGTGGATCAATAGAAGGGCTCAGCGCCACGTTTTAGAAGCTCTCTTGGGTTCGTAGAGCTTCTCGCTGTTAGCAGCAGACCTTCAAGGCAGACCCACCCAACAACGAGCAGCAGCTTTTTGCTGTGACCTGTTCTCAGCAGGAAAAGCGGATCCCAGCAAAAATGCATGGCGTCACGAAAAAAAAAGCCTACTGTATTTTGTGACTTGGTACCACCGCACAGACAGAAAGCCAAGACAGAAACAAACGACGACACTTTCATTGACTCTCGCACGTGTAGTGGTGGTCGTCTCGCGCGATCGCTGTGGCTTCGTTGCAGCCTACTCGTGGACGCAAGCGGTGGCGTACAGGCGGGTGTGGTCTTATTTGCTGAGGTCGATCTTCTCGCCGGTCAGCACGAAGTGAAGTAGCTCGAAGCGACGGCAAGCGAGCCCTCGGCCGACAAGGTTGTTCGACATGCTTCTGTTGACGAGACGCCAGAGCTTGAAGCACGCGAACACACCGCAGCTAAAGCCGTCAAACTGGACGGGAGCGTTGACTGCGACGACTTGGTAGCTACTGAGAGCGCGAACGCGCTCAGCGAGTTGCCATCTAGGCGTATCCAGTGCCTTCATGTACTGAGGCGCATTAAGGGATTCGTAGTAGATGACCCGTTTGTTCTCGATGTCGATCGCGATCACGCACCAGTGGTAGTTGCCAAAGTTGACAAGTAGTAGTAGGTACTCCGCCTGCTCATCCGCCAAAAGTGTAGCCACTTTCACCATCACCTCTGGAGCGATTTCCTGCCCGCCGGATCCGCGAGCTCCAGGAAACTAAGCCGAGACGAAGCCCGCCATAGGGGTAGACAGGTGCGCTTCCTCAAGACGCTCACACAGCGCTCGGATCGTAGCGTCGTCAAGCCCGCCCGCCCCCCCCGGGCGGTTTGAGGCGATAGAGACTCGCTACGTGGCAGTCCGACTTGAGTCCTGGAAGAATCCTGTGCGGGTACATTGACAACACCTGGTCCGATATCGCTCGCGCACGATCCTTGTAGTCAGCAGGGACACTGCTGGGGACGTCGTTGGTGAGTCACTTGTTCAAGGCGTTGCCGGCACGGCACTCGTCACGCAGTGACTCGACCCGGCGCATGGCTTCAATTTGTTCGCGCGAGAACGAGCGGATGCCAGCGATAGTCACCACCTCGACCACTTTTTGCCCATCTCCTTCCACTGTCTGGCTCGGTTGACTGGGTTGACTCTGCGACGACACGACAATCGCGTCATCCGTGTCGTTCGCTAAAGGGAACTTGTGGACGCAGGCGTCGAGGAGATGGCGCGGAAGCAGGTAGTAGGCGTCGATGTTAAGCACCGGGTTGATCACCTTCTGGAACCTCGGGCGTTGGTTGCCGTGATCGGCGTACTTGACGGGCATAGAGGGCAGGCGCTTGAGCGTCTCGTCCAACGACAGCTACTCCACATCCAGTGTCTTAACCACGTCGAGAAGGCTTAGCGAGCCAAAGCTCTGGCGTGCCTTCTCGGAAGCGTTGAAACGAGCCCGGTCCTGTCGTGCTTCGCTTACACGCGCCTTTCTGCCGATCTGCGGTCGTCCCACCTTCTTGGCTGTCGGGTTGAGGGGTATAGGGAGCGCAGTGGGGTCGACAAAGACGTCTGAGTCGGCCCTGTGGATGGCCTCCTCGTCTGCAACCGCCGGTGTCTCATTCGGTCCAGGATTTGTCCAGGATTCATCCGGGACTTGTCCAGAATCCAGGTGCGCTCGATCCTCGCCGCCACCGTGGGAACTTGGAGACTGCGGCGCTTGCGATGGCGAGCCAGCAGACGTGGGTGCAGATGCTGACACCTACGACAGCTGAGATAGCGCGTCCACGGGTTCGGGTTGCTCTATGTGCACGGCCGCTGTTGATACCATGTCCACATTGCCGACGTCATCCGAGTAGAGGCTGTGCGTCTGAGATGGCAGCATGCCCTCATCTTCTTTTTCGTCAACATCTTCAACTCGCACGCGCTTGCGCTGCCGAACGTCTCTCCACTGAATCAGCACGAACTCGAGGTACTCGTCAAATTACGTGTCCCACTCGATGTCAGCAAGTTCCGACGAGACGGCCCGCGTAGCACGCATCGCCTCGTTGTACTTCTCCGCTGGCGATCTTGTAGAATTCGACTCCTCGACGGTGGGACGGTTGTACTCGACTTGGCGCACATCCACAAACTCGTCATCGCGTTTGACCCATCTGAAGTGAAGAGCACATCAAACCGAGAACTCCTGGCTAGATCCTGGACAACACATGGACAAGTCCTGTGTGAATCCTGGACTAAGTGCTGTACCTGACGTCGACGCGAGAGAGTGGAATCACGGGGCCTGTGTTGCGGCGCTTGCGGTAAGCCATGGTGTGCCGGCATGGCATCTTCATTGACGCTGAGAAGTCACAGTCGCACTTCCGGTCGTGAAGACTGTCGCGGTGCGTGTAGTGTTCCCCGCACACAGAGACGACTCCACCTGCTTTGTTAACTGCGTAGGTGTAGGTGTCGGACTTCAGCACGGCTGCTGCAAACTCAGACGCGATCTGCTCAGCCACAAAATGGGTCGTGAATCGCAACGCTTGCGACATCTCCTCGTTGTACACCATGTTCGCGTATCGCCCGACGCGCGTCTTCTTGTTCAGATACTCCTTCTCTACGCACTTGGACATACTTGTGTTGCCGCCCACACTGTCCTTGAACTTCCCAAAAAAAATCGAGCCGGTTGTTTGTATGGTTCTTGAAGTGCGGCAGTTTAGCGCGCAGGTACATGACCCACATGTCAGTGTAGGTGTGTCAATGCGTTCCATATAGTCAAAGAACGCTCCATAGCCGAGGCGGTCACAGAGCCGTCTCATCGACTCGCGATGCTCCTTATACTCAGCAGCGCTGTTTGAGTAGATCATGTTGTGCGCCACGTGGTCGATGGATGCGTGGTTCGGACGACAGCTTCCCGAACTCAGGTTTGCGTGACACGAGCTTGAAGTACTTGATGACGTGAAAGAGACAAATCAGGATCCGCGATTCCGTGAAGTGCTTCTGCAAGATGCGAATCTCTTGCAGGTCCTTGTCCACAGTGATGACGCGCAAGAGCTTGTGCCGGTCAGGTGAGCCCGCTTGAAGTATTCGATCACCCTCTCTATGTGCAATCCGACGTTGTCTCCACCAAAGACTGCTGCACCACTTGCCCCTCTCCGTACTCATCCATAGTCATGAAGGTACCCAGCTGGTAATTGTACCTGGACAAATCATGGACGGAGACATGGACAAATCCTGGGTTAGACACGACCGAAATGTTGCTGACGGCCGATCCTGGACAGATCCTGGGTAAATTCTGCTCAGATCCTGGACGCATCTGTTCGTCTTATGCGTGCAATCGACCAGGAGGAGCTCTGGGAAGCGCGAGAACATCTCGCGCATGTGACGCGTCGCCAGGCAGATGACGCCGCTCTCGTCGGTCTCGGGCTCGTCCACTGTGACGACCGCGTCACTATTGTCGTTCAGGAACGTCGCTAGCGCGACAGACGTCGCCTCGTTATCGTCCTTCCTCGCGACGCTTGACTTGTGCGCGTTTACCATGTGGCCGATGCCGTGCTTGATGACGTTCTCAGACTTCTCGAGGAGGTAGTCGATGATCTTAATCCGAGGAGTGCCGGCAGTGGTCATGGTCGACTCACTCGCCTTCGTCTCGGGGTTCTTTATTCCGCGCGACGTCGGATACGTGCTGAATGTATCGTGATTGGTTGGGTGATTGTGCTGAAGGATGGTGTTCTTCACGACCAGAGACCACGCCCCGTCCACGCGCACGACTTGGACAACAAACCGGAACGGACACTCTGTGAAGCGGACGTGTCGCCGTGGCCGCTTCCCGGTTCCTCGTTCCTTTGGCTTCCACCCGTGTGTGCAAATATACGTGCGCTGATAGGTTTCCCATTCATCTGGAACGTAATCGACGCTCACACCGGCCTGCGCGGCTTTAGTCTTCGCGAGCCGCTTGTTCCTCTGTGCGCAACTAATGACCTCGTGTACGCGGATGAACTGATGCGTCTCTTCTGCGTACTGACGTAAGTACGCGAACCAGGCTGCCCAATCGCTGTGCACGACTCAGGCAACGCGATAGAGATTGCGTCCTTCAAAACCTGGACGGATCCTGGACGAGTCCTGGATCCCGGACTCGCATCACCACTTGACTCGTCGTCGTCGCTTGACCTCTCCTCTTCATCGCCCGGATCTGGGTGAGCGGGTTGAACAGCAGCGCGCTTCTTCGTCGGGGCGGGGATAAAGGTGCCGTCGGGTCGCGATTGTGCGAGATTTTCACGTCGCACCTGCGCCACATCTTCAACGTACCTCCTCGAGACGGACCTTGTGACGGGTGTCGGCACCGAGCCATGCGTGGGTGGGGTCAAAAGCGCTTGCGGTGCACCGGACGCACTTGGCGTCACAAATGCGGCAGCAGACGACGCGGTCGGCGAACTGGAAGCGGCAGCGAGCGTCGACTCGTCGTCGAGGTCTGGCGAGGGCTCCGTTTTGTCGGGGTGCGCGACGACTGCTCAGCCGCAGCAGCTCGGCATCTTGGCGTGCTTGGCGATGGAGCGGACGGCAAGACGTCGTCGCCTTTCTGCTCGTCATCAAACTGCTGCGGCTCTTCCGCAATTGACGCTGCGGGGCTGGCGTTTGGTCCGCTCACCGTGGCTTCAGCTTCAACGTCGTCAGCCGAGCTTGGCGTCGGCTGCGCTGACGCCGGGGGCGACATTGTGGCGGGCGAACATTGCCTGTCCGCCTCACTCGCTGTAACGGGCTAAGAGCCCAAGTAGGAGGAAGCTTGGGCGAAAGGGGGCAAATTCAACTCTGTTTTGTTATAACGCTCCGGCGGTTGCCGGAGTGCTGAAAAATGCAGCGTCGATCCCTGATTGGCTGAAATGGTACTGCGAATATCATATCAGCCAATGGGCGACAGACACCTAGCGCGCGTCACAATAGTGACTTCGCGCGGGCCTACTATAACTTCAATCGTACCTACTGGCGTAAATGCAACTGAAGTGACAATACCCTAAGTAACTATCCTAAAGTAGCTTGCCTAAAGTAACGGGACCGTTGCCCTGTTACACTCGCACTTTAGCTAAAACTATAGTTTATAGTTTATAGTCTCAAATCTCAAGATTTGCTATGACGAAATGTCAAGAGAGTCTGCAAAAGTCTCTCTTGACCAGTCTCTCTTGGCATTTAGATCTTCGGGACCGAATATAATTCGGGACTGTGGGATAGGACACGTAGGACGTGTCCTGACTTTCCATGTGGACATTTTGTTCCTATTTAGGGCACGTCTTCGAAAAGGCGTGAGATCGTTGAACCCATTCTACGAGTTGCAAGCAATGCGAGTGATACCCAAGGCCAAGATCGAGGCACTGCGTGCGGAGGTGCCCAGTCTGTCGTCGCACTTGGCGACTCTGCGCGCGGAATGGGAAGC
>JAASFJ010001189.1:0-11167 GCA_023333755.1 Globisporangium uncinulatum
CTCCCCACCTCTCCACTCGTTGCTCCTTGTTCTTCACGCCACTCTCACTACGTTCGCTCACAATCAGCCGACTCCCACGCTCGCTTCAGCTATCGTCGCCGTACACTTGCGTGAGCAAGTACGCAATGACGTCCTGTGCGTAGCGACAAATGTCGTCGTCGCCGTCAAAGTTACGCTGCAGCTCGTCCTTGCACTCCTGCAGCGGTAGACTGAAGAGCGGGATGACCTTGTCGGCGAGCTCTTGGTAGTACCGGCACACCTCTTTCTCGCCGCGGATGAAGAACAGCGCTTGGATGCGGTTCGAGAAGAGCGGGAACGCCTTGGACGCGAGCACTGCGTTGTCTTCCTCGATCGTTGTCTCGTAGAGCCCGAGCTGCGTCGTCATGAGCGCACGCAAGTACTGCAGCGCGCGGATCTCGTTCGCGAACGAGATGGGCGGCAGCATGAGCGGGCTCTTGATCTTCATGGCCGTGAACTCGTCTTCGGTCGCGACAATGAGCCGCGCAAAGCTAAAGCCTTCGCGCGTGTTCGGGTCTGAGTGCGAGCGGCTCAAGCGCGCGTCCATCGTGTAGATCCCGCTCTCATGCAAGTACGCGCGCTTGTCGTAGAAGAGCTGGCCATCAGCGGGCGCGAGCTGGAGGTCGACCATCACTTCGTTCGGGTTCCGCCCGTCCTCTTCCGTGTTGTCTTCGACTGCGAAGCCGTAGTTGAGCAAGAACCGGTGGTTGCACTTCTTCCCGTACGAGTCGTACACTTGCGCACCAGCGCCGATCGTGCCGAGCGACGTGATCGTGAACGCGTCGAGGCTCTGGTCGAACGTCCAGCTCGTCTCGCGCGGCCGGTAGTGGTTCAGCATGTCTGCAAACGGCACGAGCGCAGCAGTCTTCACACCGTCGATCGTGAGCCCAAAATTGCGGCTGCACACAATCATCCGGGCCCAGCTAAAGCGCGCAAGCGAGAAGCGCGCGAACGCCGGGTCGACGCGGCAGATCGCGTCGTAGTCCTTGCGGATCGCGGCTTTGCGCTCCTGGATCTGCTGCACAATGTATGAGCCCGTGAGCCAGCGCAGCTCGTCGTCCGACCAGAAGATTGGCATGTTCTGCAGCGTCGACGGCAGTGTGCTATAGTAGTTCTTGAAGAACGAGTTTGCAATCTGTAGCGTATGTACGATCGCGACCAAGAGAAGAGAGCCCATGGCTCCACGAATCGGTTAGCTGATCGTGTCCATACCAAGGCCCATTCCTTCCACCCACACATACATACAAACCACGTACGTCCTCCATGTCGGTGAGTAGGAACATCATGAGGAAGATGTGCTTCGGAGCGACAAACTCGAGGTTGCGCGCGAGCAGCTTCTGGCCAATCTCCGTGCGCTTGCCCATCTCGACAGTGATGAGGCACTGCTTGGGGATCGCGAGGATCCGCTCGCCCGGCACGAGCACCTTCTCGCTGTGCACGCCGCGCACTTCAGGCGCATACTGCTGCAGGCGCAGCTTCTTCGAGTCGGCGCCGCAGCTCTCGAGCCACTGCACGAGCTCCTCGCCCACAGCGTCCTCGCCCTGGCCAGGCGGCGCGTTGGTGCTACTGCTGCTGCTGGCCGCGCTGCCATCAGTGGCTGTGGCCGCTTCAATACTGTTGCCGTGCGCGTCGACGTAGTGTTGCGACGACTCTGAGGTGGCGGTGGCGGTCGCTTGCAGCTCCTGGAACTTGCGGCGGTCGGCGGTCGGCGTGGCGGCTGCCTGGCTGCTACTGGCGGAGGTGTCGGCCATGGTGGGTGTTCGCTCTCCCTATGCGCTCTCGGCAAGCGAGCTCACACACACACAAGCGTGGACCGAGAGCTGCTGGCAAGAATTGCTCGATTGGCCACGCTCTCGTGATTTTTAAACTCGGAAATGCAGTTTTTAACGGTTTTTACTTTCACTTTTTTCAAAAGAAAGTTGGCGCGTGAAGCTCTCGCGGACCGCATGTTGCGGTACTGGTACAGTACCTGGAAGACGCGGCCGGCGCAGGGCTCAGATCACTCGAGGTTCTTAGACTCATGGTCGTGGACTTGGTGACCGTGACGAGTCGAGGGTGGCGGAGGTTCGACGGAGCGAGTCCATTGAGAAGCCTCAAGATGGTCCGTTGGCCAGGACGCCGACAGTGTGTTCCGACAGCCTGTCGGAACCCAACTCGCAACACGGTGATGTTGTCGCCCGACTGTCAGATCAGCGACAGCATCGCCAAGTTGAGTTGGGTTTGCTCAGCAGCCGCGGGTAAGTCGTGCGGCACTTGTCAAGCGCAGAAACACGCTGAGCCACTTCGTGTGTGCAGGACGTGTCAACAGCGAACAGTTTAGACGTCGACCTCGTCATCTGCACGTGGACCGTGTCGAGAGCACGAGTGTCCAGGCAAATCCAAGACGGATCTCCACGCTACGAGAGTGTGAAGTTCGTTTGAGAGCCACCCTCGCTATCTCGATCTCCAACTGTACTTGTCCCCTCTCGATTGAACTCTCTTGTCCCAGTCCTCTCCAGATCTTGCGAGCACTCCGAGGAGTGCTCCTCAATCACTCGAAATCGTCCGATAAAGTGCGAAATCGGCACTGACAGTCGTCCATCAATGGCGATGACGCGCTCCGTCCTGGGTCTTCTGCGCACGGCTCCTGCAGCCTCGCGCCTCTCGGTAGGCGGCACCGTGTGGCTGCAAAGCGTGCGGCATATGGGCCGTGGCCCCACGGTCCAGGGCCGCAAGAACGCCACGGATGCGGTACGTGTGTGTGCGTGTGCCATTTCACGCTCACACTCCATTTCCCAGCGTGTGCTCACGCACACGAGTGCTGCTGCTGCTGTGCCCGGAGCAGAAGCGCACAGCGATGAACGCCAAGCTGGCGCGAGAGATCATGATCGTCTCGAAAGGTGAACAGTGGATTGCGGAACGCAGGATGAGCACAGAAGCGGGTGGTTCTGAATGGGTGTATGCTTGCGTGTTTGGTGAGTAGCTACAGCGGGCGATCGGAACAACGTGGTGCGTTTGCTACTGTAGTATGGGAACGCGTCAGCACTTGCACTCATCTCACGTCCCGTCACGCCATCCGACTTTCAACAGCGGCTCGCGTCCGTGATCAGCAAGGCGAAGGCGGCCAACATGCCCAAGGACAAGATCGACGCGGCTGTGAAGCGCGGCGTGGACGGCAAAGACGGTGCGTGTGGCGACCAGTTCAATCGGCCAATCCAATCGACTGACAGCGGAACAACATACACGCTGTTGCTGTCGCAGTCGCGAACGCGGAGACGGTGCTGTACGAGGGCTCGGGACCAGGCGGCAGTGCGTTCATTGTAAGCGTGCGCTCTGTATAACGCGACGGAGGACGAACTCCAGCTAAGAAGATGGGAGAGAGATAGGGCGGGCGAGAAGCTGACTCTGAGTGTCGACTGCTTCTGCGCTCTCGATCAACAGATTGAAACGCTGACCGACAACAAGCGCCGCACGGCGCCAGCCATGCGCCACATCCTCGGCAAGTTTGACGGCGCACTTGGTACGAGCGGCTCCGTCTCGTGGATGTTTGAGCGCAAAGGCTACTTGGAGGTGCGCTGATGGGCCAGCCCCACGTGTCGTCTGGATACTCTACCACCTTGGCCAAGGAAGGGCACACACACACAGAGACACAGGACTGAGCAACCAACCGTGCTGGCGTACGTGTCGTGTCGTGTCGTGTTTAGATCGAGCGGTCGCCATCGAACGCCCTCACGCAGGACGAGGACGGGTTCATGGAGATCGCGGTACAGTACCGATGATTACATAGCGGTTGTCGTGTCCATAGTGTCTGACGCAGCGATTGCTAACACCGAGCGTGTGATCTGTCGGCTTCTGGTGGCGACAACGACAACGACGACCGTGGGACGAGGCAGCTGGACGCCGGAGCCGACGACGTGGAACTCCGCGACGAGCTCGCGCAGGTCACGTGCGAGCCGAACGACCTGGCACTCGTTCGCGACAAGTTCACCGCTGCGGGACTCGAGCCCGGCATTGTCGAGCTCATCTACAACCCGAAAGAGTTCGTGGACCTCACAGCGGAACACCGGGAGACGTTCGAGAAGCTCCTCGATGCGCTCAACGAGAACGAAGACGTGAACCAGATTCACCACAACGTGAACGAGTGAGGAATGGTGCGTTGTTTGCACCAACACCAGCGTGGAGAAGCGAGCAGGGGAGAGGCGAGACTTTCTCCAGTCGCCACCAGACGTCGTGTCGATACTGGAGCCTTCCACACCTCCCACACTGTTGAACGTCTTCTTCCAAAGTGGACCACCACTGCTACAGCCATCAATAACTTAGCACACACGAGACGACCGCTTCTCACGAGCGCGTGTCGCCGTCGCTGTCGTCGTCGTCGTCGTCGTCACTCTCATGCTCCTCCGAGTCCCGGTACTCCCACGGCGCCTTGACAATGTTGGCGGCCGCAGCGTCGTCCTCGTTCTCCGACTCGACCTCAAACTCGCGACAGTAGAGCGTGAGGTCCCAGCGCACGCGCAGCTTCTTGCCGTTCCGGCGCTTCTTGGCCCGGGCCGGCGCCACCGCGTCGTTCTGGAACTCGGGCGGGATGCGACTCCGCGCTTCGCCGAGCTTGCGCGTCAGCGCACTCGCGGCCGTGTTCGCAGCGTTCGCAGCCGCCGACTTGCGTGCGCTATTGCGCACCGATCGCGCGCGGTTCACGTATCCACTGTTGGCATCCTGGCCCATGCTCGTGCGTCGCAACGAGAGCTGGCCTTTGAACCCGCCGAGGAACTCGGAGACGTTGCTTGCCGACACGCGCGTACCGGGCGCTGCACTCAGCGAACTGCCGCGGGTCCCCGTAGTACGCACCTCACAAGGCGCATTGTCACTGGCCGAGCAGTTCTCGTCGCGGGTGTTGGCAGCGGAGCCCACACACTGGTCGTCGTCGTCGTTGTCGCACGCATCTGCGTGTGCGGGAGGCGCCCCGTCCTTGTCTTTCCGTGGGTTGAACTCAATGTCGCGCACGTTGAGGAACGAGCGGTTCAGTAGGTTGTCGTCGTCGTCATCGTCGTCGTCGTCCTTGGTAGTACTTAATTTCGACGACGCGTACGGGATCGGCCGGTTCACGATCTGGGACCTGTCGACTGTCGGTCTGGGCGGCTCGCCTGCTGTGGTTGCTCCTGTGCCGAATGACAGCGTTGGCACTGCCAACACCTCCCAGCTCGAGTCGCCGCGAGCGCGAGCGTCCACAAGGTCCGGGTCGAGCATTGGCAGAGCATTGTCGTCGTCCAGGACGTGGAACGACAGGTCGTCGTCTGGCACCGCCATGTCGTCGAGCGTCAACGGGCGGTCGCTGCCGCGGCCGAACGAGTTGCGGCGCACGAACGAGTTCCGACGAGCTGTGAGCTTCGACTTGAGGCTTGAGAGTCCAAGCTTGGCTTTCGAGGCACCGAACGCGCTACTCCGACGGTTCCCACCGTCCTCTCCTTCAACGCCGTCTTGACGCGACAACGAACGCCGCAGTGCTGCGACCGGCGACCGGCGGTGTCCACGTGCGCCAAAGTCCAAATCAGACCGGCGCATCGTGCCGGCTGCTGCTGGTGGCGACATGGGCGTCGCTTCCAGTAGCGGTGGCCCCACCATGGCCGCATTCGAGCTCTTGCGCACTGGCGCTGGCTCTAAGAAGACCTTCCCGATCGCTGAGTCAGCTGCAAACTTCTCACCGGTCGACGACGCGACGTAGAACGAGCCGTCGCTGTCTTGTTTCACCACGAACGTGCGTGCGTTCGTCTGTGGTGCAGTCGCGTCGACGTAGCTCGAGAGCGCCCGGTGGCGGCCGTGCATGAGCTCCTGGAGCGCGCTCGAGAGTGACGACACGGCTGGTGGGGCAGACTTACGCGCCCCGGTGATCGTTATCGGCGCTAGTGGCGACGCATTCGCTTGGGCCGCTTCGGCAGCAGCGGCCAGAGCGATCGACGCAGTGCTGTTGCTGTTGATGAACGAATACGACGCGAGACCGACGCGTGGCTGGGCGCCAGCCCGTCGAGCAAACCGGCGCCCGGTGCCGGTCTTCGTAACAGCGCTGCGAGAGAAGCAGTGCTCGTACGACGTGGTCACTGGTTTGACAAAGCGGCGGCGCGAGCGCTCGGAGCACTGGGCCTCGCTGTCGCTGCTCGAGCTGCCGTCGGCGTCCGCGTCGCCGTCCTTACGGGGCACTGACGCAGCGTTTTCGAACGGCGGCTGGTGCGGCTGCAGATGCAAGCGACCATGGCGCGCAGCGGACGCGGAAGGGGGCGTGGAGGCGGCGCTGGCAGCGACAGCGACGGCAGAAGCGCTAGGAAGGAAGCTCGTGGTCGCAGCCGCTGTGATTGGCGGCGGTGGGGGGTCACTGGCGCTGCTGCGCTTGACGAACGGGTCGAGTGCCAGCATGTGGTTCCTTCTACTGTATGCGAGAGGGTGTGCTGGGTGGGGCCCGTACTGGGGCGTCGTGTTACGTGGGCGGCGTTGTCGCTTGCGCCGATTAACAACTGACTGTCTTCGTGTGTCTGCGGGACACTCATGCACACTCTATTTCTCCGCTGGAAGGAAAGCAAAATGTCCGATAAACAATGATAGCCAGAGAATGAAAAATCTGTTACTACTGTGGAATGTGGTTGTTGGTGATACCGAGTGCCCTTTCATCCGATAATTCGAGTAGCGCATACCGACTTGCAGACAACGTGTCGAACAGAGGTGCCAATAGGGTTGGGGACATCGATGAGGAGCTCCAAACCAAACCCAAACACGTCGTGGCGCTCCAGGTCGGAAGTCGACTATGTGAAAGAAGCAACAGGCTGTTGCCAACAGCGACACAAACAAGCAACGAGACATCCGACACCCACGATGACGTCAAGCAGGTCAATGACACGCGCGCGTGACTCGCTGCTGCGACAGCCACAGCGTGACAACAATCTCGCGCAAAAACAGTAAATGCACACAACCGACGACCTCCGGATTGATCCAAAAGTTTCGTCTTTGGCCCCTGTAAGCCAGTCTGCTGGCGTCACCTGCACTTTCAGTATGGACGCAAACGCACACTCACACACTCCTTCCTTCCCCCCTCCAGTCTTAATAAAATGACTCGCTCCCTCACTTTCTTCATCGTCTCCCTCGACCCTCCCTGTCACACCTGGTGTCCTCTCATCCTCCCCCTTCTCTTCTCCTCCACACCTAACTGCTCAAACGCACGTCCCAGCCCGTGGCCGTGAGCGCTTGGAGACAAAACTGCACCTTGCGCTGCGTCTGGTACGCCAAGAAGTGGTCCGGTCCGAGCGCATGAGCGTCTTTGCTCTCGGTTGCCTCGAGCTGGAACAAATATGTAGCACACACCACACCCACCAGTCAGTTCACTGCCTACTGTTGACAGTATCAAATATCCACACACACTTTAACCACCCACCTCCTCCTTCTTGATCCGATACCGAGCAAAGCGCCGGAACGAGTCCTCCGTCATCTTGCCGTCTTCATTCAGCAGCTCCATCCTTGTCGCGCGGACTGAAACCCCCTCCAAGCTGGTGCTGGCGAACGCCGACGCTGGTACCGCTGCCTGGGACGAGGCCGTGTCGTCGTGCAGTGGTCGGTAGTACAGTGAGCCTGGCAGCTTCAGCAGACTGTGGAGGTGCTTGCCGACGCGAAAGATCTCGTCCTCTGCAGCAAAGCACGGCAGGATAAGACAGCACTTGAGCGTCGCGGCCGGCGAGAACCCGAGCGACGCTGCGCGAGACGACGCCATGTTCGCGTGGATGTGCATCAGCTCGTCAAAGTCCCGCTTGTTGAACCTGACGACGACATGCGCAAATGTCCGTCAGCGAGCCATTCCTTCCCTGTCGCTTGCATCCAACCAGCGCCACCGTATAGGACGAGGACGCACGTGCCGCACGACGCCGTGTGAAACTCAATCATGTCGCCGAAACGCGCGTTGAACAGGTGCGCATGCATGACGGAGCGCCAGATCATGTCGAGATCGCTCACAGAGAAGAAGTGTGCCTGTCAGAGAGAGAGAGAGAGAGCGTCAGGACGCGCCATCCACTGCTTCATCAGACGAGCCATCCATCGCTCCACCAGACCACGTACGAAGAAGCCCTGGGCTGCACCGCCAGGCGATCCAGCCGTCGCGTCGTCTGCTGCTCGCTTCCGTTTCTGCCCTGTCGCTGGCAGTACGGCGGCCTTGGTCTCGTCGTCTGGGGCGTTCGCCACAGCGACGCCGACGGTCTCTGCGTCCGCGTCGTTCAAAATGTGGTCAATCCCGTTGCGTCGGGACGCTCCTGTCGGCGTCGACGACACTGTCGCTGCTGCTGTCGCTGCTGTTGCTGCTGGTGCTGGTGTCGAGTCGTTCGCGTCGGCTTCGTCCACAGCGTTCAGAACCGACACGAGCTTCGCTTTCGCCTCTGTCTGTGCGTAGTTCAAGCTATTAGCGAATCGAATCGAACGACCGGCGCCAGCTGCCACCACTACTCAACATACGCGTCCGCACCTCGTTAATGTGCTTTGTCGACTGGTTCAGCAACGTCACTTTACTGTGTGCGAGCTTACTGAGCGTTGTATTGAGCAGCTCTGTCCCAGTCACACGGATTAGTGAACGCGATCCCATCACCACATCACCACCATACACCAACAGCGTTCGTGACGCACCAATGAGCGTCTTTCGAACGACTTGGCCGTCGAACGCGACCCAGTACATCTCTTGCTTCGGGTCTTTCGCCTGCGCTGCAGCTGCTGCGTCCGCGTCCTGCTGCGTAATCTTGACCCGCTTGGCAAGCGGCGCAAGACCGCCACCGTGGAAGAACGCGTCGTCGCCCGAGTCGTAGTACGAGTGTGCGTCGTCGTCATCATCGTCATCGTCATCGTCGTCATCATCGTCGTCGTCTTCGTCCTCTTCGTACTCGTCGCTCTCGTTGCCCGAGTCGAACCCGCGGTCGTCGTGACGCCGCAGCATCGGGCCGACGTGGCCACCACGACGAGCAAAGTACATTGGACGACGGTGTGGGACATTGTCGTCGTCGTGGGCGGCAGCGGCTGTGGCCGTGACAGTGTCGCTGGGGGGAAGCTGAAGGCTGCCGCCGCTGATTGTCAGCCCCGGATTCGGCTCCTCACTGCGTACTAGAGACGGCGCTGCGGCGCTTACACGCAGAAACGGCACCGGCGGCGGCAGCGGCAGCTCGTCGGTCTCGTACTCGTTGTTGTCGTGGTCGTCTGCGTGCTCGTCCTGTTCGTCAGCATCCGCTTGTGCCACGTCGTCCGCGTCACCAACGTCGTCGTCGTTTGGCTCAAGTACGTCGCGCCAAGTGTTCTCTAGCAGCCACGCGGACGCGGTCTCCACGTCGCCGTCACAGATTTCGAGCTGGACATGGTTGCAATCGTGTGTTGTTACGGTGCCACGTTGCGCGTTAGCAAGAGCCGGTGCCTCCCCACTCAAGCGACATGCAGTGCCAAAGCGAGCGAGAGAGAAGGGAACGTACCACTCGCGCCAGTGCGAGCGCAGGCACCGCTGGGAACACGCTCGCGAGTGTCTCCATCGTCACTGTGGTCGCTTGCAGACCCTTTGGCTCAGCGTGCAGTTTTTTTGCTTTTGAACAAACCGGACTTTAGCGGGAACCGGGACGTTTTGTTGAGTCGAGTCCATTTCTCTCGATGCTCTTGTAGTTTGTATGACCGATACGACATCATTTCCAGAACCTGTGACTGCGCAAATTCCCGTGCCACACAACACACGCTGTTTGCTGCGTCGGCCATGAAGCGCGCTGGCGGCGTCGTCCCAGAGCACGAGTGCTGGGTTCTTAAAGCCGGGTCCTTCTCCAGTGAGCCCGACCTCCGTATCAAGATGCACTTCAAGTACGCCACGACCATGTTCTCTTGCACTCCCAATCGCCATAACGAGCATGAATCACTCTGGTGCCGACAACGAGCGAGAAGTTGACGCTGCAGAGCTCGATCTGACAATGTTGTTGTCCACTGGATTCGGTTCGGCCCAAGCAAAGACTTCGCAAAAGCGTTGGTTTGCTTGTCGTTGACTGCTGGCTCGCTCAGACTCGCGTGGCCACGAGTACGGCGACGGGGTTCAAATAACGTCCTCACCATTGTAGCACCAGATGATGCTGCTGGACACTGCGCCGTTGTCGAGGCGTCCATGAGCTGGTCGCTCTCGAAGGCCTCCTGGATGTCGGCTTGTGACGTGACGCTGTTTGAACTGGATCGTCCTGAACAACTTGTAATTATGACTGTGGTCTACTACCGATGCGAGGGAGGAAGCGGTGTGAATATCAGCAACCCGACCGGAAGCTGTCAGTCTTCACGATTCCTATCACATCACCGGTGAGTCCAAGTACTGGGAAGAGCAAGTCGATACCATCACCGACTCTGCAGCCGATGCTTCTTTCCTGGATGCGCACAGCCGATTCCAGATGGTAAAGTTGAGCAGCTCAGCGTTCACATTTGATCGCAACTGGCGCACGCCGCAGGGGTTCGTCCGACTGAACGCATTGAAGTTATTGGCGATTGATTAGTAGCAAGATCTGGTCGGCTGGTCGAAACCCGCGGCAGGAGGTGCCAGCCGTGCAGGACGTCATAATCAGTATGTCCAACCTCTTCAAGTCCGAGACATAGCTCACACTAGCGCCAGCACCACTTGGTTTGCCCGTGCCAATCAGCGCCAGCTTTGAGAAAGCTGCAGCTAGGAACATTCTCTTACAACAGTACTGCGAGTTTGCAGTCGACACCAGCGAGTAGATTTGCGTTGCTTTCGCTCCTTTGAGCCTTCTGGAGATCTTCCTCGATGTCACGCGAGATTGCAGCTTGCAACACGTCAATAACCACTAATAACCACCACCAAAGTCAAACGATAGTGGTTCTCACTTTTGGCAGCAGCTAATCTGCGGACGGCAGATTTATATCCAATAGGAGAGCACGATAACTGAGATATCCGCAGCTGACAACGGCAGCTAAAAACACAATCCGGAATGCCGAGGCGATCGGTGCGCGCAGCCAAGATCAAGGCGTACACAGAGCTCTTGCGCGGGCGGATCGCCTACCGCTACGCGCGCCACCTGCTGGATGTGCAAATGGACGACGAAGACTCAGTTGACGCTGCGCTGTTCGATGCGCTGCAGCGTGTGGAGAGGACCCGATACTGCCGCCCGCGTAGTTTGGTCTCGCA
>JAASFJ010001190.1:0-11152 GCA_023333755.1 Globisporangium uncinulatum
AGGGAGTGGGAAGCACGAGGAAGCGGTGGCGGCGGGTACAGCGTAGGCGAAGTTCATCATTTCCTTGGTAGCGTTGGAGGGTGTGTTGTCGTGAGAGCAGCAGTCGTGTAGACGCTTGCTTCTGTTGGCAGTGGAATCGTTGTGTTTAAAGGTGGCAAGTTGGAGAGTGAGCGCGTGGTGCTTGAGCGAGGGTAGCTGAAGCGCTTGCTCGCATGCGCTGCTGCCAACACAGTGCAGGAATGCGACGACCATCACCAACAGCAGCAGCAGCGGCGGAGCGCGCGAACTGCCTGTGGACGTGCTCATTCGCGTCGATTTGCGCGCGATGCTCTCCAGATGCGAGTGATGGTGGTGTGCGAGTTCTACGATCCGCGACTGCTGATTGGCTCGTTTAAATGGCTACACTGTCATTTTGTAGCCAACTTTGTTTGCGCAACCTGGGGTTTCAACCTTAAATTTGATCTCTGTCCAAAAGTTCGAGCTATCGAATTTAAGGTGGACACAAAAGTTTAGATAGATGTTCCCACTCGATCTGGTGTCAAAACTTTAAGTCTCAAACCAAGGTTGACGTTTTCGTTGGTAGCTTTTCGTGCATTTGTAGCTCTTCGATAGAGTCGCGCATAACACCACCGAGCTATAAGTGATAGGAAAGCGTGGTGTGCTCGCGGAGCGAGACAGCAAGAACAAGCACATCGCGAAGGTTGCTCGTATTGACCTTGGATGGTGTAAAAACGTTATTTTGAAATGGGAGATGAGAGTGATGATGACGCGTTGTCCATCACCACTTGTGATTTTGACTGTCTCCAAACTCACTTGAATACAGTATGTTGTGTGAGAATCATTACCTGTGGATGAGTCAACATCTGCACTCGAAAGAGGGGCCTCCAAGCTTCAAATATCAGGAATTCGTGCTCACTTTGCATTCGATTTCGACTTTCCCAATACAAAAGATAGAAACAAATCTACCTCTTTGAACTTTGTTTTTTGCTTTCTCTCTGGACATGCTTCTTCTCAAATAGTTGACTTTTACGATCATAAACGGCTTTCAGAGTCCAAATACTAAGCCTACATTTGTCCTAACATTTTCCTGAATTTTGGAGAAAACGATTCAAACCACATCCTCCCATCCCGCCGTTTTCCCTCCTGCCCGCTCACTCGGTCGATGCCGCCGCCGCCCGCACAGGAGCTCACTTGGCGCGTGCTGCTGCTCGTGACGGCCGCCACTTCGCTGATCACCGCCGCTGCCAGCTTCCTCGTCTTCCGCGCCTCGGCCGCCCATTCGAATCCCGCCGCCCACCGCCGCAAGCCCTACGCAGAAGCCAACGAAGAAGCGCCACATTCCAGAGTCAAAATGGCACAGGACGAAGGTGTGTGCGTTGCGCGTGCATGGGCGTGTGCTTGCGCTTCAATTGGCTACACGAGACTAACCCGCCACCACCCTACTCATGCAATCAGTCGTGTACTTGAACAACGCGGACGCGTGCTTTGACTACGTGGTCGGCAAGGACGACGCCGACGAGTTCGATGACGTGAAGGTGGTCGCACGCGCAATCTGCCCCGCATGGTACGTACGGAACGCGCGTGGCGCTGTCCGCGTGTGCGCTTTCGTAGGCGGCTGCTGATAACCGTCCTACGCACACACGTTACCAGGAAAGACGCGCGTGACAACGACATCACCGTCAAAATCATCTCGGGCGGCATCACGAACCGCCTCTACCGCCTTATTTGGCGCGATTACGTGCGTTCCTCTCTTGTGCGCTTTTTGTGGAAAGGTAGTTTGTGGTTGTGCTCATTCTCTTTGGCTACGTCTATGGATGTCGTGTGTTGTGTGTCTAGTCGGTGCTTGTGCGTCTTTATGGGGACAACACGGAAGCGTTCATCGACCGCAAAGTAGAGAACAGTACGTGGCGTGGCGTGACTGATGATGCAGAGTGCAATTAAGCAGCGACTGACAAGCAGCGGACGACTGTGACGCTCGCATAGAGCTCTTTGCGATGCTCTCGGCGCAGGGCTTTGCGCCGACGTACCACGGGCGCTTCACGAATGGCCGCATTGAAGGCTGGCTCGACGCGCGGCCTCTCGAGCCAGAAGAGATGGGGCAGGTGCGTCCTGTGATCGAATCGATTGGATGAGCGAGAGAGACGGGTCGGGACGCTTTGTATGGAAGGCTCTGACTGGGGATGCTGTCGTTGCGTGACGCCACCTGTGCAGACGAGCCCCGTGAACTTCTTAGGGATGATTGGCAAGGAACTCGGTATCATGCACGTCATGGAGATCGCAGGCGACCGCAGTCCAGTGCTCTGGGAGGTGCGTGCGTCTCAGTAGTATCAGCTTCATAGAGTGCGGCTGAGTGGTCCGTCCTTCTCACACTGTGGCTATGACACGCTTGATAGAAAGTCGAGCGGTTCGAGAAGCTCGCGTTCGAGATCGAGTTCACGGACCCTGGGAAGCGTGCAGCGCTCGCTGCGCTCAACCTGCCAGCGCTGCACGAGAAGTTGCAGTGGCTCAAGTCTGTGCTGCCGTCCGAGCTGAACGGCGACGGTGCAGCGCTCACGACCGACCCGGACTTGGACGAGATCTCGAAGCAAGCGATCGCGTTCGCGTCCGACGTGGTGTTTTGCCACAACGACGCGCTCAGCGGCAACATCCTCCACCAGGACGCGTGGGACCGCGTCCAGATCATCGACTACGAATATGGTGCGTCACTCTGACTGCCTGACTTGACTCACTGGATGGCCACCGTAACTCACACTCTCTCGCCAACTGTAGGCGGCTACAACTTCCGCGCGTTCGACTTTGCCAACCACTTTTGCGAGAACTGCGGCTTTGAGTTCGACCTCGGCCTGTACCCGAGCCCAGAGCAGCAGTTTGCGTTCTACCGCGCGTACATGGAAGCGGCTGCGCCCGCGCAGCTGCGCGCGCTCGAGGCGAACAAGGAGTCGAAAGCGTTCTTCCATGCGCTCTACGACGCTGTGAACCGCTACGCGCTCGCGTCGCACTTTTTCTGGGGCTTCTGGGCCGTTGTCCAGGCTGCGCACTCGAAGATCGACTTTGACTTCCTCGAGTACGCGGCCAAGCGTTTTGCAGCGTTTGATGCGCAAAAAAGCTACTTTTTCGCGTAGCTGGTAGTCAAAAGAGAACAGAGCATGTTGGCGAGTCGCCAGTTTATACAGTGCCTACCGCTTGGAAGTTCCTTGTCTCGCCATCGTAGCAGTCTCTTGCTCTTGGTTGTGCTGGCGACTACAGTGTATACGATCGAACTACCGCTTGCGCTTGACGTCGTTCGTGTTCTCGAGGCTCATGTCGAACGCCGGGAGGTTCTCGAGCGACGTCGACTCGCTCGTCTTGTGAAAGTACCGCGTGATGACCACAGGCGGCTTGTCTGGCAGCGCGAGCGTGAGCTCCACGCGCATGCGGCCCTTGTCGTCCAGCGTCCGCACGTCCGTGAGCACTCCGCGGTAGCCCGAGAGCTGCGTCGTCGTCCGGATCTGCGCCGGCTCGCCCGTGACCTTGATCACGTTGTTCTTCACGTTCACTTCTTGCCCAAATTTAAGCGCCTTCGTCTCTGTGAAGATGCGCGTGCGTCGCGTAATCACAAAATCGCCGGCTGTCTGGTGGATGATCACCATGAGGTCGAGCTTGTCGGCTGCCTGGCGCGCAATCAGCGGCAGCCCCATGGCTTCCAGGTAGTCGTTCGTCGAGTCCGAGTCGTCACGGTCGAGCGACCAGCGTCCCGAGAGCTGCAGCGCGCCGGCGCCCGCTGTGTTCGGCACTGCTGGCGTCGTCGCGGACGCTGTCATGGCCATCGACGCAGCTGCGGGCGTGGCAGAGGGGGCCGCGACACCCGCCGTCGGCTTGAACGGATTGGTGCGTGCGTGGTTGAAATTCAGCTGTGCGGCCGCCGCCGCTGCGCCAGTGGCCACGGACGAAGGCGCAGGGGCAGCGGCGGACGGCGCAGTACGCTGCGGGATGGGCATCGCGTTGCCCACGACCGACGTGGCGTTAGCCGCGTGCAGGTTCGATGGCGCGTTCATGTTGAGCATGACGGCGGTCCGGCAGGCTGGCGACTGGCGTACGTGCGTGTGTGAGTCTGTCAATTGGAAAATGCATGGAGATCATCATAGTGCGGATATCGAGGGAACACAGGAAGAAATTGGCCAGCGGAACACTTCTCCTGGGACAGTTGGTACTTGCTTGAGTGTACCTACTGAAGTACCAGAGATTCCTGTTGGACTACCAACCACTGTTACTTGCCTCCTTCAGAGACGAACGCAACGAACCACCTCAGGTTCAATTCTCTTCGTCCGACACGTCTTCAAAACCGCTGTCGTCGTCATCGTCATCTTCGCTTTCTTCGTCGTCGCCATCTTCACCTTCACCTTCACCTTCACCGTCGTCGTCAAAGTCCTCAAAATCCTCCACGTCCTCAAACTCGTTCTCCGCCTCGAGCTCAAACACTTGCAGACACACCGTGCGCGTCTTGGGCTCGGCTGCAAACAAAAAGATCAGCCGGACAACGTCGCGATCGAGGCTGCGCAGATCGCCCAGATTCCTCCGGTTGACGCCACTCGCGTCATTCCCACTCTCGAGTCGTGTTTGGGTCGTCGCTGGTAGCGAACTGCTGCTGCTGTGAGTCTGGACCACGGATAGGAACGCGACACGTGCTTCGAGCGGCAGCGGCGTCTTGACGACCGGCAGCACTTTGCCTTCCGTCGCAATCAGCCGGAGCCACGTCGAGCGCGCGACTTCCGGGAACACGTCGAGCTCGACGTACTCGATCGTGTTGTTCGTCTGCAGCATCGCAGCTACAGCGTTGAGTGCGTCGTCTGGCAGCACTTCGTCTTCGTGCACCGAGTCGAACGTGAGGCGTCTCAGTGTCTTTGCGATCGCGCTGGTCGGGTCCCCGAGCCTCTCGACGAACGGCCTCACGTGCTGGTACGTCTGGCACTCAACGAGACAGAGCTCTTCGACGCGGCAGCGGCCGTCGTCGTACGCCTGTGCGAGTGCGAGGAGGCCTCCGTGTGGGTCCGAGACGTTAAAGTCCATTCCAGTGAGCCGTGGACAGAGGCTGAGGATACGGCAGAGGTCCTCTGGCGCGAGCGTCACCAAGTGACTCAGATCCACAGCCTCCAGCTGCGGCCCCAGGTACCTGAACAACGGCAGGAGAAGGTCATCTACTTGCTCAAGCGTCGTGAACCGGAGCGTCAGCGACTTAATCGCGCCGTGGTACCCGGTCTCAAGCGAGCTCTTGCGAGGCGTCGTGTCGCCAGTGTCGGCACGCATCACAATGCGCTTCACGAGTGCACGCGGTACAGCACAGTACCCAAAACCAGGCACGACAATGTCGACCCACGGACAGCGCGTGTCGTTCCGGATGATTGGGAACGCTGCGCTCGTTGTCAGTGTCAGCGTCTCGGGCGTCTCCTCTGCAACGTCGAACGGGTTCACAAATACGACGTCGCCAGCGTCGAGGTGCACGCAGCCGAGGTCCTCGTCGACAGCGAGCGGGTCGTCGTCGTTGTCCAGCAAGAGCTCGGCTCCCGGCTCGCGTGGCCGCTGGAAAAACTGAGCTGCCGCACTGTTCTTTGCAAACACGTGCGCATACGCAGCAGCAGCAGGAGACGACGACGAGGAGCTCCCTGTCGTCGCCGTGGTCCGGGCGTTCGTGGCAGTGGGGTCGGGCGTAAAGAAGTCGAGCAGACTCGCGCGGTCCAAGAGCGTGTGGGCCGGGTACTTGCACGCGAGCACACTCATGATCGCCCGCATGTCGCTCGCGCCAAAGTTGCTGTCTTCCAGCGTGAGCGACTCGACGCTCGCGTGCGCGTCGTGGCTCAAGAGCGCGTAGGTGAGCCAGCGCCACTTGTGTCGCCGAGCGCTCGCATTGTCGTTCACGAGCACGTTCGCAACGCGGAGGGTCTTGAGGTCCTGCGACACAGCGAGCGCCGAGAAGAAGGCTTGCAAGCGCCGCCGGTGGCTCCGGAACGGCACTGCTGGGTCCACCGACTTGGACGAGACCACGAGCGCACTCGTCTTCTCGGAAAACACGCGAGCGGGCCGTTGGTGCACAGCTACAGTCGCTGCCTCAGCGTTCGTGAGGCCGACAAAGATCGCACTGGCACGTGTGAGTGAGAGCGTCGAGAGCGCAGCTTGCGGACTCAAGTCCAGTTCAGGAAACGGCTGCACGCCGAGTGCGACAAGGTCGGCAAGGACGTCGCTCGAGCTCACCACGTCACGCGGCTTCACGCGGGCGAGGTCGAGCTCGCAGCGCTCAAGGTCGAGCGCAAGCGGGTCGAGCAGCAGCTGGTCTTCAACGTCTACGCCCTCATCCGCTCGGTTCCCGGTTGCACACTGCGCCTGGTACGCTGCGAGCGCCTGGACCGTGCTCCGGACGCTCTCAAAGTACCGCCGTGGTCCGCCACGGAGACGGTCCGGCGGCACAAACGCGAGTGTTGCGCGGGTGCGGAACGCACTGCTCTGCCGAAATGCCTCCCGCATCGCAGGCGTCATGAGGCGCAGCAAGTGGCGTGCAGCTGCACGGCACTCGGCGCTCGGAGGCGCAGCTGGCAGCAGCAGCCGGCGCAATGCGACTGCGTCGAACGCAGCAGCTGGGTCCACTGGCGGCGACGGCGGCGGGCTCTCAAAGAGCACGCGTGGCATCACACGCACCTCGCTGACAGCGTCGCTCGCGCGCACGCAGCAGCAAAAGTCGGCAAGCAGCACCTGCCAGCCGCGCAAGTCCACGCGCGCGACGATCGCGAGGAGTCCGAGCGCTTCGCGGCTCGTGAGCAGCCCGTCAGCGCTGTCCGTGTCCAGCGCCACTGAGAGCAACCAGGAGGTGCCGCTCTCGTCGCGCGGGTCGCGCTCGGCTGTCAAGGTCGCGCAGCCTGCGAGGTGGAGACACCAGGGCCGCAGGGCCGGGAGCCAGCGCTCGGCCATCGATCAAGCTGGTTGGTTGTTGATGAAGAAAGGCGAATGGAAAAGAGTGGTGACAACGCGCAGAAATAATGGACGCTGTCATCTTGAAAAGCGGTCGAATTGTTGACACAGCGTTTTTGTATGGTTGGGCGGCATCAAGACAAGGTCACGATCGTGAGCTTGAAAGCTCAACGACGACGACGACGATACAGAAGGCGAGGTCCCAAGTGCAGTAAGAAAGCAACAGCACACTGTGTCAATGCGCTGCTGCTCTCAACTTTGCAAGCCCTAAAGTTCTGAAGAACTAAGTCTTCCTGTCTAGTCAAGATGAACATGGCTACTTTGGCTAGTTCTCGAAGTGTCGCCATCTATTTAGAAAGCAGTGTACGAGGAGAGGAGAGCACCGAACACGCGAGCAACTGTGCAGCGCCATGGAGCAGGAGCCCACGACCGAGCGGAGGTACTGCCAGCATGCCTGGCTTGTGCCGCTCGCAATTCGTACTCACTCTCCTAACTGCGTGGTGTTTCGTGCAGACCCGACTGCACCGAGTCCTGGAAGTGCGGCCGACACGCCGAGTGGACTGGTGGTCTCTCATCCGGAATCTCAGCATTCAGCATGGAGACTGACCGCTCCAACGTCATTTACTTGCCTGCTTTTTGCAGAGCGTTCGATAGCGACACGGAAGCCGGACGGCTGCTCAAGAAGCTCTACTGCGGGAACCAAAAGCCGAAGATCGTCTACCCGAGTGCGTCTCGATGTTTGTGGTGTCTGTACTGAAGAGCTTGCTCTGCCAGCACCTGTCGCTTCGACACCCACTCACGTCTCAATGTCTACCGCGGCGACACGCCATACACACAGAGCTGACGGTGAAACCACGAGCAGAGGTGCTCGTGCCGTTCATTCCAGGCGGCGGCGCGACCTCCGCCGACTCGAGAACCCACGCGCTGGCCGCGAAAGTGTCCGATCGAGCAATCAAAGCACCGTCGTTCTCTGGGCGCCCGAGCGGCTGTTACGCGGAAGCACTGCACCCAATTGACCACCGCAGCGTGCGTCGAAAGCCGTTCGGCGAGATCGAGAAGGAGATCAACGCGATCAAGCGGCAGATGGAAGCCTACCGCGTGTCCGGCATCAAGTGCGTTGTGTTGCGGTTGGCGGCAAGCGATAGCGTATCGTGCTCGTGTGAACTATGGCGCTGAGCGCTCAACTGCCTCTAGGAAGAAGCCGAACGTTGAGAAAGAGAAGCTGCAGCAGAAGTTCCAGTACAGCCAGGGCTCGATACTGCCACGAGAACTGCTGCCGGGATCCGGTGCGTGGTCTCCCCCTCTCTCACTCTCTCACTCTAGCCCTACTGACACGAACGCGTGTGTGGGGTGTTTGGTACCCACTACCGGTATGATCCTAGAGCTGCTCGACCGCGAACTCGCACACGCGAACGCGCTCCGCACTGGCGCGCGCAAGCCCAAGGATCGGCTCACGCAGCTCGAGGACATGTACGACCTCGTGCTCGACGAAATCGAGCAGCGCAAGAGCTTCATGAGCGAGATGCTGGCGCTCGGGAAGCCGGCGAGTGCCGCGCCGATCGAGCGCGAGATCCTCGACCGCATGAGCGAACTGCGCCGGATCCACGAGCTCATGCGCAAGGAGCGAGGCGACAACAACGCAGAGGCGTAGGAGGCCGTACGCGCCTGTCGTCTCCAGTTCATGGCTCTTCAGCCTCATAACGCGACCTCGGGCTTGCGTGTGACTCGCATTCTCTTCGTCTGCGACCAGAGAGAGAGAGAGAAGTGGGGACGACCGACTGACTGACTGACTGATACAAACCCCACTGTCTGCGGTGCCTCCCCAACTACCTACCTCTCTTCACGTCTACCTCCACTCATCTCATCTCGACCTCCTTCGACCAGAGCGAGCGACTGCCGTCATTGGCGCCGGTGAAGGCCTTCAGGCCCCGTCCTTGTCATCTTGAGCTCTGACTCACGCGTCCGCCTTCTCGTCCGGGACGACAAACACACTCGCGAAGCTCGTGTCAAAGATCTTTTGCGCGCCACGAAAGTACGGGAACTGAAGCCACAGGAGCAGCAGCAGCTTTGCGTGGTAGAAGAGCGGGAGCCACGCGAGCTCACTCGCGGCCGCAGTCACGACCGCGTCCACTCCCACAGCCACGCAAAAGTAGCTGAGCCACCACTCGTACCGTCGCGTCGTCTTCTCAGCGAGCGCTCCCATCGTCACGTACGCAGGGAAGCCAAAGCCCACGAGCGTGCACCCGCGTGCCGTGACAAACCCGGGCGTGAAGACGAAGAGGAGCCCCGCGAGCGCTGGGCCCTGCGACCAGAGGTCCTGGAGCAGTGCTACGCGATGCTCTGGGAGCACCCGGAGCGCAACGAGCGTGCGCATGACGAAGCTCGCGGCCTCCGTGTCCCCTGTCGCGCCTCTCGCTGCACTGGCTGCGCTCGCACCGACGTCACGGAGCCGGTTCGCGTACGGGTTCAGCACGGGACTCAGCAGCGTGTAGAGCGCAATGTCGCCCCGTGTCACGGGCGAGTGGATCCACGCGAGGAAGAGGGTGCGCACGTACGTCGGCGCCGTCACGAGGGCGAGCACGACTTGCGGGAGGACGAGCGAGACGACGCTCGTGACGCAGCCCGCGAACGACCAGAGCACCCAGTACTTGAGGATTGTCTCGTACGGCCGCCACTCGCTCCACACGAGCTCTTCGAGGCTGCGCGAGCGTGTGAACCGCGCGCCAGTTGTTGCACTCGTGGCAACTGCCGTGTTCGCAGCCGACACGCGACGACGCACTGCCGACGGTGTCGCGCTAGTTGAGGTTCCTGTCGCAGGTGCCGGCGGCGAGCGGCGATTCGCGTAGAGTCGTCGGTGGCGGATGACGAGGACCGTGCGCAGCAGCGGGTAGCCGGTCGCGAAGAAGCTGCAGAGCGCCTCGTTGTCCCACACGTCGACGACTGCTGCGGGTGCGTACGCGAGCAGCACAGACGCGGCTGCGAAGAACGCGACGTGCGGCAGCAGCACAACTGCAGTGCGCGACGAGCGGCTAAGCGACGCCAGGAACGAGCGGTAGCGCAGCTCGGCGCTGCGTTTGAAGAGTAAGTAGCGCACGCGCACGCGGCGGAAGAAGCCGCTGCGCACGCCCACGAACACCGCGAGTGCGACGACTGCGAGCGCCGCCTGGTACGCGGGCTCCAGCTCCACGACAACTGCAGCACCTGCGCGCAGCAGTGTGATCACGTGCGGTAACAACGTCTCGGCCACGACTGCGACTCCGCGTAGCAGCGGCCCAGCGGCTAGTGCGAGAAATACGAGCCACAGGCGCACACACTCGAGCGTGGCACCGCCCGCGGCGTGCAGCGCCGTCCCTAGCTCGTGCCAGTCCGTGCCACCACTGTTGATCGCATCCAAGAGCTGCGCGAAGCTGAGCTCCGGCGGCGCGAGCTCCAAGAGCGCGGCTAGCGGGTCAAACGCACCAGCTGAGAGCGCCAGGAGCGCCCCCGCAACGAAGACGAGCGCAACCGTCCTTGCCATCCTCAGCTCACTGGACGTTGACACGGAAGTGCCACGTAGATCGGTTTTAGAGATGTGATAGAGATGAAAAGAAAGGAGAACTAATCGATTTTAGACGAAACCACGAAAACGTTTTTAACTGCATTCTCGTTTTTAGTAGAAACATGCTATCACAAAAACTGCCTCGAATATTAGAATCACAAAACTTCTTAGAAAAACTGCGCACTGGTTGATTTAGGAATTGGCAGACTTTTAGTGATATTACAGATGATGTACCAGTAATTGACTGGTATACCGGTAAATACTTAAAACTATTTACCGGTCTACCAGTGGAATACTGGTACACAAAATAAAACAACAGCGAGTGGTACTTAATTCGCTGGAAACGACTTTCACGAATTAAGTTCGTTTCCAGCTTGTTCAAGTTGTAAAAAATCTCGCGGAGGTGAGTGAAATGCCAACAGCTCATGACGCGAGCGCCGCCAGGACGGACACAAGCGACGTGTGCGGTCCAGTTCTGCCTGCAGCGCAGCGGCTACCAGGAGCACAAGTGCGCAGACATGATCAAACGCTACTACGACTGCTGCGAGGCGGCCAAGCGGTCGCAAGCACACTCCTGAGTGGAACGAGCTGAGCTCACTCGTCATGTGAGGACGCACGGGTTCCGTTTGGCTAAGTACGTTTTGACGTGACGTTATGTAGCGCTATCCATGCCCCCCT
>JAASFJ010001191.1:0-11150 GCA_023333755.1 Globisporangium uncinulatum
ACTGTTGATTGGCTCTGTGAGCTCAAATGAACTGATTGGTCTAAATTCCTGAATAATAGCCAATGGGAAGCACAGCCGACGAGGCTGGCTTCAAAGCAATTGCGCGGACTGTTGTCCCGCAGAGCCGGGTTACGGCAGGTAACCTCGGCGAGTGTACCCCGTTACGCACGTCCTCTTCACGCACTCAATTGCCCCGTCCAGCTCTCGCACTCGATCGTAGAACGCGTGAGACGGTGTGCACTTGAGCAGGTAGACCAGTGGCTCGAGGTGGGCTTGGACCATGTTATACTTTGCACACTCAGAGAGTACATGTGGTCATTGGCTTGACGTCGGCGAACTGCAACGTACCTGACATTCGTACTGGTTGACGAAGCCCGTTTGGCAGGGGTAGAACGCTGTGCTGTGATGTCCGGCTGGAGCTCGCGAAGAAAACGGATCGTCCCTTCTACTTGACCGAGAGACTGCGCCGCAATTATATCCCAGCGGCGCGGGATCGCCTCGACTGGGAGCTGCGTATAACCGACATGCCAGCGCGCGGCGAGCTGCAGGTGACAACACGGGAGTCGCATGTTCGAGAACCTCGGGCAACTGCACGACCATACTTCGCAGTTGGCTGTGGAAACTCTTCCGAGCTTGTCGACGAAGACAAATGTCGTCTCAGCGTCATCTTTGCCGCGCTTGTCACGTATCGTGTCGCTGTCAATCATTGCGTGGTCGTACTCCTCCATGACATTACTGAATACAAAGTCGCTGAGGTGACCTTGTGTGGCGTCCAGAAAGCGAGGGTATGAGCTTGGAGTTCGAGACCGCACGCTGAACAGTGACACCGACTGCTGTCATTAGGTGAGGATCCACTGCCTGTGCTGCCAAACCTCTCGCACACAATTGTCGATCGAGTTCTTCTCGCCGAGCAGCAACTTTAGCTGGTTCCATGGGCTCTCGATGCGGTTTGTTCTTGTGTTCCCGATCGTAAAATGCCGGTCTCGGCCAACACTAGTCCACTTGTCCGCGCAGGTGAGCCAGTTACGCCTGACGCACTCGAGAAACCGAGGTGCTGATTGCTCTGCCGATTCGTCAAACTCGCGTAGTCGGCGCCCGAACTCGGTAGGATCGCGAGCGCGCATCATCGCCCTGAACTTTGCTTCCATGCGCTCTTGCACATCGGTGTCGACGCGGGGTTTCCAGAGCTCAGTACGTGGCGTACGTACTTCATTGCGTGGAACTGGCAAAGAAGCACCTGGCAAAGAACGAGCAGCGTCAGCACACAGGTTGTAGGCAAAGAGCAAACAGTAAGTATCTCACCTCCGCGTCAACGAACGCTTTTCCAGTACTTTCCACTCTGTGAAGTCCTTGTCGATGACAAGGACTTCGATGCGCGTTCACGCCGGATTGTCCGCCTTTGTCTGCTCAACGACCGCCGCCAGCGTCTCCGCACGCTAGTTAAGGCAGAGGAAGACGGCAACGGGTATGCCACGACCTGTCGAGCTCGTCACGAAAAACGACCATGCCAAACCATAGCGAAAGCAAGTCAGATGATAAGGTTGCGCGAGATGTAAGGTTGCTCGTCGCCAACTGCGAACGCACCCAAGTAGAAGCCGATGTTGTTCGTGTTGTGAGTAAAGTCGAGTACCAGACACTCGCCGCTGCCCTGCCGTCTGCATCACGATGGCGGTGGTTTGCTTCGCTTCACCCTCAATCACCGAACGCAGGTTGCCTGAGTGGTCCGCAAACGGCTCTAGAAGCGCACACAGGCGGTCCTCGCTGGCGCTTCTGCCGAATCTTCCAGTGACCAGGTTTCGAACCTGCTTGGATGAGACTGGCGTGTCTGTACACGAGCAAGCAACACTACTCGTCAGCGCACGTCCTGATGCACTACCGAACAATGTACAAAGTTGCACACACCGAGGTCGCGACTGAGAACGCTGGTGATTTTGCCGGATGGCGTACCTGCGTCCACCAAGGCGTTCAGTTTGTCAAGAACCCGTTCGTCGTCGATCGACGAGCTGATCAGGTAGGTAGCCATTATCTCCTTCGACAGCATGTGCGTGTGCGTGTGATACTGCATCCACAAGTCAGTGGCCACCTCTCTGTGAACAGCATAAACATGGCACGGATCCGCACTTGGTTGAACACGTGGATTCTCCACTCAACCCTTGTTTCAATGCGCACTAAAATCCGGCTTGAACAGACATCCTCGCCTCACAGTCCAGAAAGCGAACACTGCTCACGTTCCACTCGCCCTTCCCGCGACTTGCCTGAATACAGCCATGCGTGCAGCGATATATTTTCTGTGCGTACTCGAAGCGCAAAGGAACACGAGGATGGCCGCGCCTTGGCAAGGACAACAAGAAAATAAGGTTGCTCGTCAATTCGAACGTACGCTGCCTTATGCGACGCCTCGTTCCACACGTCCGTGCGAATCGATCCTCTGATACGAAAGAACAGATACTGCATGGCGCAGAATGCTTTCCACTCGTCATCAAAGTCCTGCCACGTCGCGTAGAACACCGTACTGAACAGTGGCGTCTGCGATTCATGAGCTGGCGTACTCTGCGCAATCAGTTCGCGCGTTTACCAGTCTCCACGTTTGCGTTTTTGCGGCTTTTTCTCTGCGTTGCGAAAACACACAGACCCATTACTCATCGTCTGCAAACCGCTCCCACAAGCGTTAATACTTAACTCATGACACCAACTCTCACCAACCGCGTCTTGCGGGCACTCCACCAAGTGCCTTGGATCGATATCACACGTGTCGAAGTCCACCTCGCGCTCCAAAACCCTTGCGGGCTTCACCTCGGGCTCAGAGTCCTCAAAAACTTCCATGTCACTCGGGGACGGCGGCCCCAACTCGTCGATATAGCGCATGCGTGGCTTTATTAATTTTTCGTGCGCCTGTGCATTTGTCAACACATGTAAGCATTCGCGCTTAGAATCACGCAGCAAGAGCGAAAAGGAACTCGTGCTCGTACCTCTATCTTGTCCGGCGCTCCCCACTCGTGCCGTGCTTCCTTCGCTTCTGTGATAGTTCCTCTGCGCCGCTTTCGTCTTCCGCATGACCAAGTTACTCTGCATGCAAACGCACACGCGCGTTCAGTTGTTGCAGACATCATTCGTGACATCACGCTTTTTAAATCCGCAGACTCACGCTGTTGTCTATACGCACCTCGTCCATACGGCGATTCTCCGCCATCACATCCATTCTACGCATTGACATGTTATTCAACTTACATTGACACAGACCACAGTCAGTCCACAGGACCCGCGCGCGCATTTGACAAAGATCGGCACATACCTCGCTTGTCAGTCGCTTCCGAAAAATTAAAAACTGAGGGAGCCGACTCGGAGCCACCAGTTTATGCCGTACTTAGCAGCAACGGCGTACTTAATCGAACCTGATCAGTACGAGGGTTCATTGCGACCGAATATTTCAAATTTACATAATTGCTGGCAATTATAGTTGTCTTTTTCTGCACCGAAAGTGTGGGATATTCTGGAAATTAAGGTTAAAGGAGCCACTCCGCTTATAGATCCACCCCTGAAGTAAAGATTCCGAAAGAGAAGGACTGTACTTCAATTTTCGCCATTATGGCTATATGACTGACGGCGAAAAGTGGAGGTAAGGACTTCTGCCGAAGATCGTCACAAATTTTGATCCAACTAGGCTCTTACCCGGGCTTCGCCTCGGGAGATATTCACCCGTTCATCCACTTTCATTCATTCTCCTCCACCTCTCTCTCGTCCTTCCTATATCTCTATCAATCTCTCGAGACACTAACATACACACAAAACCTTACTCGCACCCGCAAAATTGTGACACTTGCCGGAAGAGGAGCGGGTGCCTTACTCGCACCCGCTCCTCTTCCGGCAAGTGTCACAATTTTGCATCACTTTCAGTGGCTCTCTCATATTCCATTGTCTTGCTCACACGTCCTTACACTAAGTTCTAGTATCTCACGATGTAACTCTCTTTTTCTCTCTCTCTCTCTCTCACATACACACACACACACTAGCTCCTCTCACTGTCCTCTTCTCCCAGTGTATCGATCACCCTTCAGCTCGTATTCTGGCAACAATTCTACTCTCAACTTCACAGCTCTGTTTCTCTCCTGATTGGCAGGTTTTTTCTCACTCGCACACCCACTTGCTCGCGCACTCACTCAACGACATCGACTTCGAACCAAACTCAGACCACCCCGACACGTGTCGTACGACACTTCCCACACGCACGGTTGGTTCAATTGTTGTAGAGAGATTTCTCTTGAAAAGGGAGAGGTGGTCGCGAAATCGTGGCACGTTTACATTTTTGTAAGCAATGTTTACGCTTTAGTGCGTATTTAAGCTGCCGTCCCCAAATTAACTATTAAAAATTGAAAAAATGGGCGTCACCGTTCCGTGCTGGGACGGACAATACTCGACTTGTCAAAATATGTATATAGACGTTGCTCAATTGCTCAACTTCACCCTTTTTCGCTGCGCGGACTGCAGCAACGTGAAACTTCACAATCTTGGGACGCTGATTGGTTAAAAGTCTGTTGCAAATCAAGAAAAACATCGCCAACACACACTTCGCTCATTTCCAGATCTCCGCCCAAGCCCCAAGCTCCAAGAGACGAGCGTCGCTGCCGGCGCGGCCTCTATCGCCGCGACACATCCCGTGGGTACGAGCATTGGCCGAGCGGACCAAATGCGAGCAAGTCCAGCTGACCATGTTGCGTTGCGTGAACATGTCATGCCAGCTCGATCAAGTGGAGCGTGCCACAAACAAGTCCGGTGCTGACACCACGAGAAGACCTGCGAAGCCTGCTGCGAGCCTCAAGGTCTTGTTCTTTGCACGAGCAAAGCGGACACTACCTCCCAAGCTTGCAGGCGCCTTTGCGACCATGATCGCTGACACCGTCGCCGTCTAGATCGTGCACAGCACCTCAACAGCCTCACCAGCGGTACCGCTGGCGTGTTCTCTGGTACTCGTCAAGTCGAGTCGCGTCCTGCAGCAAGTACCGGTGACGCAGCAAGCGAGCGGAGCACCCGTTTGCCTCGGCCGCGCCGTCATGGCAGACAGGAGAGAGCGTCAAGGGCGTAGACGTTTGTGTTTGAGCGCTCGTGCAGTGGTGACATGTCCGTACCCGCGGCCGTCCAGGAAGCGATCCGAGACTTCAACACGACCGACTCCTCATTCACTCTGCTGCCCAAGGAAGCGAGTGAGTGGTCAGTCATCTTCAAGTGGGGTGTGCGCGTCAAGCACGAGAGCCGTGACGAACCAGAGTGGATCTGTTTGGCGTCGCAGTCGTGCCGAGACACGTGGGTTCGGTACAAGCTGCATGGAGGCAAGACATCAAATGCAACGCGCCACCTGAGTGATGCCCACAACATCACTGCGGCAAAGACCCAAGTCGAACAAGATCGGAAGCGGACTCGCGAAGAAGAAGTCGAGGAGCTCTCATCCAGCCCGCACTATGTCAAGGACAAGAGCCGCCTGCATCTCCTGCTCTACACGCGGCAGATCGTGAGGAACAATCTGCCGTTTCGGATGGGAGAATACCACGACGCGCGGATCATCATGGAGCTCATTGTGAAGGAGGATTTCGGGCAATCATCAACAGAGCTACGGTGAACCACTCGATCGCTCTACGTGTCGGCAAAGAATTAGGTGATGCGCTACATCAATCAGAGCGTTGTCGACACGACGCCGACGTTCACCATCGTCTCTGATTTCAGGTCGTGCTCTCCCCAGGCCGCCAAGTACCTCGGTGTTCGCCTCTACTTTGTTGATCACAATTGGAGAATGCATTATATTCTACTCGGAGCAAGGCGCTTCAATCCAGACTACGGGGAGCGATCGACAGGGATCCGGCGGCCATTCAGGCATTGGCTCAAGTTCTTGCTCTCCGACATTGACCTGAAGACAAGCAACCTGTTTGGGACCATGAGCGATGTTGGCTCGGACGTGCGCTGGACGATGACAAGGGGGCTCGGGCTGAAGTGGGATTGATGCATTGCCCACTTTACAAACGTGGCAACGAAGCACGCGCTCGGGCTCGAGCCACACGGTTCATCGAAGAACCCTGATATGACCAACCTGATCCGTGACATCCGGGTCACCGTGCGTGTCGTGCGAGACGTGGACACAATGGGTACGCTTTTCGAGGCTCTTTGTCAGCTGGAGGGGAAAGACAACAAGGTGCAACTGCTGGACTTTCAGGCGCACCGCTTTCTCAGGCTGACAAGAGTTGTTGAGAGGGTCCTCGACAAGTGGGGCCCACTGGAGAAGTGGTACGACGAGCGGTACCGCAACGCTGGGCGAACTCACGCTGCGCCGTTCTTATTGGCAGGAAAGCTGACCATATTGATCCAGTTACGTTCAGTGCTTCGGCCAATTACGGAGCTCAACAAGCAGTCCCAGGCCGAAGCACGCGCGCAGGTGCAGACTTTGCTGCTGCTCTACCACTTGCGAGCGGTGGTTCTGAACGCTCGCGAGTCACTGAAGATCTACATATCGACGCGCGACACCGAGCAGTACATTGCGATTGCCGACTTGCTGCCGATCATTGTCGAGACGCGGAAGTTACTTGCCGCCGCGTTGGACACCCGCTTCTTCTCGCGGTACATTGACACTGCGCAGCGCCTGAAGTGCTCATTCGCGTTCGAGACGCAGCTGTTTCTACAGCCTCAATTCAAGAACCTCGACATCACCCTCGCAAAGGCAGTCAAGTTCTGCTGCTCTCAGCGCCGAATGTCTGCAGACGCGCCAAGCAGGACGGTGGAGAACGCGAAGCGGCGAGTGGTAGACAAAGTGCGCAAACGGATGGCGAGCATTGCGCTGACCGTCTCAACACAAGACACCACGACCGAAGACATAGTGGCCACCAAAGCCAGCGGCTTCACTGACGACATCGTGTTGTTTTTTGGCGGCGTAGTCGATGCGCCAAACCCTGTGGACGTGAGCGAAGGGCGGGTGAAAGAAGAGCCTCAAAGGTGGCTCACAGAGGCGCCAGTCGCCGTACCTAACGTGTTGAGGTACTGGCAGCAGCAGGCTGAGAACGGCAACTACCGCATTCTTCCACAAGTCGCCAAGATCTACTTCGTCATACCAACAACGTCAGCTCAGATCGAGCGTGATTTCGGACAGTGCGGAAGGATGGTCACGTCGCAGAGGACCAGCTTGAGCTCGGAGAGGGTCGACATGTGCGTGTTTCTGAGCGCTAACCAAAAGTTCGTCGACTTGCGGCAGTGCATCAAAATTGACCCCAAGAATGTCGGTTCGCACATCCCATCCAACGTGCTCGTCGGCGTGCTGGACGACGCAAAGTTCGGCCTCGACTATCAGATATCGTCAGGTCGTCTCTGAGAACCTCGAGATGGAAGAAGAGACGAATGCGGACTCGTAGCTTGCAAGTGCATGACAATGTCGTTGTGAATGCATGTACACGCCTTCCTCATCTCGCTAGTCATTGCTGCTGGTAGTTGCCATACGTCGTTTAATAATGCGAAGTCTGCGCTGGAAGCCCTTGTGAAGCGCGTTCACGCGAGCTGCTGCCACTGTTTCTTGTTTCTCACGGAGACGCTTCTGTAACGCCTCCAAGTCGCGCTGGATGGCAGCGTATTCCGCTTCATCGTGACTGTCCTCGAGCTACGTGAGCACAGCGCTCATCGCTACTTTCGAGGAGGCGGTGGTATTCTGCTTCTCTTCAATCTTCGCAGCGCACGTCATCGCCTATGCCGCTCAAGACACGAGTTGCTTCGCCACGTTGTCCGCAACAAGACGCGCCAGGTTTTCATCCATTGCGGTAGAAGCTCCGAATGGCCAGTGGTGCAGCGGTAGGCCGATCGCGTTTCTGGAGTGCTGAGCTGGCTTCTGCGCGACTTCGTCACACTCGATGTCGGACGGTCATGTCGCTGCAGTTGTCTCTGCATCTGCCACGGCTAAAGAAGTTGTGCCACGGATGCTCAGGCTCCCAAGCTTTCCAACGACAAAGTCTTGAAGCTACTGCTTGACATCGTTCAGCTTCTCGGCCCACATCCGCTCTGCGATCTCACCAGCACGCCGGTACACATCGTCGACGACGGCGGCCAGCTCGGACAGCTTTGGATTAGCAGCGTCAAGGGTGGTGGCGCTCAAGACTCCATTGTTCTTCCCTTGATTGCGGAGCTCATTGATCGCAGCGCGAAAGCACTCTTGTTGCCGCTCCTTGGTACGCGCGTGACTCTCGCTCACGTACGCTAGCGCGGCAGGCTTTGTGTCATTCGCCGCAGTTGCGTTCGCGATGACAAGCGCAGCCGAAACTTGATCTTGGAGACACTCCATCACCTTGGCGCTTGATTGCGCCACCAACCGCTCTTTCTCGGCGACGAAGGCGGCCTCAATTTGGTTCGCCGCGATTGCCGACAAGCGCACCTCCACCGCAGCGAGAACGCTCGACACCATCTCCGACTCTCGGTTGTTGGTCGTAGCCAGAGCTGTGCTCGAGCTATTGTGAAGGGTTGGCCGAAACGAGGGCTGCCTCCTCGTGAAGCTCGTGAATGATCGAGCTTTTCGCGCTCTCGACCGGCGCCACGAGCGAGAGGCTCAGCTGAGACTGCACAGCGGCCGCGGTGGCGTTCATCTTCTCGGCGGTCGCGGCCTCTACCGCCGTCAACGCCATCGTCACTCGCTCTTGGATGACTCGAGTTCAACCAGCTTCGATGTCACGCTTCATGTTCGACGCACCGGCTTCGACGAGAACTTTGAGCAGTAGATGTAGCATGAGTGCGTGTGTCCTCGAGCGCGACGTGCAGTGTTGCTTCAGTGTTGAGCTGTGATGCGACTTGAGCGTGAGCATACGCCTGAAACAGCGCCATGACGTCCTCTTGGTTCACTGATTGCTTGTCCGCCAAGTGCATCTGCGCTTTGAGCAGCTCGTCCGCCTCACGCCAAAACTGGCTGAACACCACCTGAACACCTACCTCGAGCTTGGACTCGGACCCCTAAAGCGACGTAGCTTAGGTAGAAGAGAGCTCAGAGACATCGTGCAGGATGATGTCCGTTCAGCTGGCCTCGTCGACGGTGCTCACCTTGACAAAGCTGCGAAGGCTCTCTTGACCGTATGAAGCGGCGGTGCGTAGCTTGCAGCTGCTTGACTCGCATCGCGTGCCCAAATTGCTGTCGTCGAAGCGGTCTGTGCGCTCCTACTCTCTCCGCGCTTGTGTTTTGCGCCTGCTTCACGAACCTCGGTCTCTCCCTTCACCAGCCTCGTTGGCGCACCTCCGACGCTTGGTGGCTGTGCTAGACTTCACACTTGTGCTTTTGCTATGCAATTTTGTCCAATGATTGCAAAGGGGAATTTGGACCAGTCACCGACCCAGAAATCCGAATCTTCTGTGATTGGTGTGGCACAAAGGGAACCTTCTGTTCGTTTATGTCCGAGAAGAGAGAAGGCCAAAATCGACCAAAGGGCCTTCGGTCGATTTTCCCTTTGTTCTTTTTTGACCGAAGTGCCCTTCTGAGTCACTTCATTTCAGGGGTTCATAGACCATAAATCATGTGAGACACGTATTTCGGTGGCTCCCAATTTGAATGGCAGGTTCTTTAGTCCAGGATCTGTTATTTATGTGGATTTTAGAATTCGGTATTGGCCGATACCTGTTTTTCTGGTACTGTACACTGTACCTAAAGAAGGTACTGTATGATACAAAGAGTTGAGAGTGAAACGCCCTGAAACAGTCTGTATCGCCCTCAACTCGTTCAAAAATCTTCAAGGGTTTTACAATTCAATGGCAACCTTCACTAAACTGGTCGTTGCTGGGGGAGTACTGGAGAGAACAAAAATTCGGATCTGATCCAATTCGGCTGAAAATTGGAAACGATCTTTACCTATATGTGGTTGGATGGACAAGTTTGGGTGCGATTGGCGAAGTTGTTGAAAAGTTATGGATGTGCATAAACGACTCTTGCTTGTGGCTGTGTCTCCACGTAGCTGAGATGGCCGCACGGTTGAAGTCAATATTTACCATCATCCACTTGCCACGCATAATCTAGCAAACTTTAGTTGAATTTCTATAGAAGCGTGATGAAATTTAGTTAATTGATCGGAGGCTCATAACCGGGTTTGCAGAAGGGGTTTCCAAAGGCGATGGTGCATGTAGCTCTCGCATTGACATCTCCCAATGCCATCAGGTCGCCGCACAGCGAAGTCACCTCCTCAACAGGATGTAATTAACATACAAAAATTCAAATATGATAGCATAAAATATACTAAATTGTGTATGCTGTCAAGTGTGCGTAAATTGTGTCCCACTGATATTCAGTGTTATCCTCAGTTTCTGCTTTTAGATTCCGAATTACATCATGTTAGCTATATTGGGCGAGTGCAATTGAGAAACTCATATCCAACTAGCAGCTCTCAACTCGCACTCGATCAAAAGTTACACGAGTTTTTTTGGGTGAGTGTATATTTTTGTCCTTGACTGTATATGGATTTTAAGATTCGGTATTGGACGATATGGTACCTGTTTTTCAGGTACAGACAACACACAGTCGGAGCACCACAAAGAAAAAGAAAATATACTAATTGACTCAACTTGGAACACGTGTCAAGAACAGTTAGAACATTTTTTGTTTAAAATGGATTAACAAGCAATCTCTGTCTCAACTAGACAGAAATACGGTACTTCTGGTAGGTGCGCGCTATCTCGTAAAATCCGTAGAAAAGTGCGGGCAGTTATGTTCTATACCATTTGATAGCTCTCCGTTTTGAAATGGACCTAGCAACTTTCACATCGCGCAGAGCGCACTACTCACGGAGTTTTTGGCATTTTCGCGGAGGGTCTGGAGCGCCCCTGCCAAACCATTTCACATTTAAATTAGTTTACGCGTCCGTAATTCATTTTTTTGTCATTAGAAAATGTTTCTTATGATGTTTTCTAGTTTTAACCTTCTCGCCTCCTTTCATTTTCGATCCATCGCGCTCGCTTCGTCTAGGCTGGTCTGCGCAGCACAATTGCTGGAAGACACCAAAATTTGTTAGACATTTGAATACAGTGTCCATCGCAAGGGGAAACAACCTTCGTAGGAAGATCTATTGTTCGAGAACCCGAACATCGCCTGCAGAAAATCGCACTTGTTTTCAAATATTGTTGCGCATTTCTTTTTCAGATATATGTGAAGTGGAATTGTG
>JAASFJ010001192.1:0-11144 GCA_023333755.1 Globisporangium uncinulatum
GACGAGACGGACGAGGGAAGACTTGGGCGTTTAGGCTCCAAATTGAGAGTGATATTTATGAGGTTCAGTGCGGTTCCACCTGATCGGTGTGAACCTTAGGATTTTGTATGCTAATACTAAATTTAAGTCGCCTAAACTGTTGATTGGCTCTGTGAGCTCAAATGAACTGATTGGTCTAAATTCCTGAATAATAGCCAATGGAAAGCACAGCCGACGAGGCTGGCTTCAAAGCAATTGCGCGGACTGTTGTCCCGCAATGCCGGGTTATGGCAAGTAACCTCGGCGAGTGTACCCCGTTACATGTGAGGAGTACGACCCGTTGCAGTACCCTCTCCTCTTCCCGTACGGCGAACTGGTTTGGTCGTACACTACCCTGTACGCCAGTGGAGCACAATCCCGCAATAACACCAAGATGGCGCTACGCGAATTCGTTGCGTATCGGCTGTATCATCGCGATGGTGACCAGTCGCTACTCCATCGCGGTGGACGGCTTTTCCAGCAGTACGTAGTCGACTAATGAGTTAAGTGCTAGCAGGAGCGGCTGCGTTTCATTGCTCAAGTGACACATCAGCGACGGCTTCGCGCAGAGACGTTTGCTGGTGTCGAAGAAGCTCTACACGGGGAGAATGTCAATGAGTTGCGGAATGTCGATCGTATCGGCAGTGATGCGGTGGCGCTCGACCCGGGCAGCGTCGGCAAGAGGGTACTTCTGCCCGCAAACTTTACTGGGAGAACTCGATACATGCACAGACAGTATCAGGACACGATGGCGATCGTGCGCGAGTTCGGCAAGCCGGACTTGTTCATCACGATGGCGTGTAACCCGAAGTAGCCGGAGATATCGTCGCGGCTGTTTGAGTTGCAGACAGCGACCGATCGACCCGACATCGTCGCACGTGTGTGGCAGCACAAGATAGAAGCGCTCCTGAACGACCTCGACGAAGGGGTCCTGGGAGTACAAGTCGCGCGGATTCACATGATCGAGTTTCAGAAGCGCGGAGTGCCGCATGCTCACATCTTGGTGATTCTGCATGAGGACGACAAGCCGCAAACTCGAAGCGGACTAGAACCGCTTGTTCTCTGCAGAACCCCTGGACGAGGAGAAGAATCCGCTCCTGTACGAGACGACCAATACGTGCATGATGCACGGCCCTTACGGGGAGATTCCTGGTGGGGCAGCAGCGTTCGGTGGAGGTTCACGCTCGCGGCGCGTGTACAATTCGCCTTGCTGGAAAGTCGGCAAGTGCAGCAAGAAGTTCCCCAAGGCTTTTGCGAATGAGGCACGAACCGGAAACGACGGGTACCCAGTGTACATGAGGCGCCGGCGTCCGGATGGTGAGCTCAAGCATGGCAGCCGGTCCTGGAACAACGCGGAAGCGAGTAGGTGGGTCGTGCCGTACAACTCGTACCTCGCGCAGAAGTACAACTGCCATCTGAACGTCGAAGTCTGCTCTACGATCAAGGCCGTGAAGTACGTGTACAAGTACGTGTACAAGGGACCGGACAAGACGACAGTGACTGTCGTGGGACGCTGCAGTGAACAAGATCCCGACGAGATCAAGCGGTACCTGAGTGCGCGTTACATCTCGCCGGTCGAGGCATGCCAGCGGCTGTTCGACAACCCAGTTCAAGCAAAGACGCACTCGGTTGTGTACCTGAACGTCCACCTGAAAGGCGAGAGCAGTATCACGTACACGGACACGACCAACTTGCAGGGACGGATCGAACAAGGGGAGTCGGGAACGTTGACAGCGTACTTCCGCGTGTGCGCTGCGGATCGCGAGGAAGCGGGAATCATGCTGTACCAAGATTTCCCAAAGAAATTCCGGTGGGATCAGCGCCTGAAGCGGTGGGTACGGTACACGAAGTACGTTGCATCACTTGGACGGATGGTGCACTGTTCGCCTCAGCATCCGGAGCGGTTCTACCTCCGGTTGATGCTGACGTACGTGAGAGGACCACCGTCGTTTGAAGACCTCCGAACGGTGAACGGTGTCGTGTACGCGGCGTACAAAAAGGCCGCGCAGGCATCAGGCTATCTCGATGACGACAACAAATGGATCCTTTGCATGAGCGTGGCCGCAGCCTTCAAGATGCCCGGCCAACTTCGCCAACTGTTCGTGATGATTTCGGTGTATTCGCTCCCGTCAGACATTGAAGGCCTGTGGAACCGCTCCCTGGAGAACATGTCTCGCGACTTCCAGTTTCAGCGTGATGCGGGACCAGACAACGAGATTGTTCGAATGAATACTCTCATCAGCGTGAACACTTTGATGCAGGCGAACGGAAAGACCGTGGGCGATTTCCGTGATCTACCACTGTTGGAGATCCCGGAACATCTTCGTGATGAGCTAATCTACGACCGAGAGCTCGAGAGCGAGCGTACCGCGTACAGCAGGGAAATGTTGGAGCAGGTGCTTGCTGCCACCCGAGAGCGGCCGATGAATCAGGGATAGCAGGCGGTTTTTGACTAAGTCCTCGGCGCGGTGCACTTGCAGACTCAAGCGCAGCGTCTGTTCTTCATTGACGATCCTGGAGGGACGGGCACAGCGTTCCTCCTCGAGCAGATCCTCGCGACGGCGCGGTACGAACGCAAGATCGCAATCGCAGTGGCGTCGAGCGGTATTACCGCGCTTCTGCCCATGGGCGGACGTACTACGCACTCAGTGTTCAAGATCCCGCTCCAAGTGACGAACGAGTCGGTGTGCAACATCGCAAAGCAGAATGCAACGGCCAAGTTGATCCGTAACGCGAGTCTAATCGTGCGGGACGAGGCGCCGATGACGCATCGACACGCATTCGAAGCACTTGATCGATCGCTGCGTGACATTCTCGACAACGACACGGCTTTTGGAGGGAAGGTCATGGTTCTGTCTGGAGACTTCCAGCAGATTCTGCAAGTCGTTCGGCGTGGCGGAATGTTCGATATCGTGGACGCGTGTTTGAAGAGCTCCGAGTTGTGGCCGCAGTTCCGAACGCTCGCGCTGACAGAGAACATGCGAGTGCGGACGGCACCGAACCAGCAAGTTGGCGCAGATCTTGCTGCCTTTGCTTCGTTCCTCCTTCAGATAGGCGAGGGACGTCACGCGAGAATTCCCTACTTGGGATTGGACTACAAGAAGCTGCCATGCGATTTGCTCATTAACTCCGTGTCTGCCGACCCTGATGGGGACATTGTCGAGGGCGTTTCGCAAATCCAGAGCGAGCTGGACTGCCTGATCGAGGCGATCTACGCGGACGTGAGCAATCGGATGGGAGGCGACAGGTATTTTGCCGAACGAGCGATCCTCACACCGAAGAATCTGGACATCCACCGGATCAACGATGAGGTGACCAAGCGTTTGAGCGGCTAGGCGTGTGAGTACCTGTCTATCGATTCAATCGAAGGCGAGGAGGAAGGCGAAGATAGCCGCTACGAGCCGGAGTTTCTGCACTCCCTAAACGTGTTGGGAATGCTGCCGCACCAGCTCACGTTCAAGGTTGGATCTCCAATCATGATGATGCGAAATCTTAACATCGACTTGGGACTCTGCAACGGGACGCGCATGCGCGTTGTACAGTTGTGCAACAGCTGCATTCGAGCGACGACCATGACGGGGTCTCGGCAGGGACAAGAGGTCTTCATTCCGCGCATCGTCGTCATCAGTCAGGAAGGCGAGTACCCGTTCCAGCTACGCCGCAAGCAGTTTCAAGTGATCCCGGCTTTCGCGATCACGATCAACAAGGTCCAAGGACAGTCGCTCCACCACCTGGGACTGTATCTTCTGCAGCCAGTGTTCGCGCATGGACAGCTCTACGTGGCGCTTTCCCGAGCGACGTCGCGCATTCGCATCAAGATCGTAGTTGTGCACTCCGAAAGCGAATCGGACGACAGCGTGTACACGAAGAACGTTGTGTACCAGCAGATCTTTGAAAGTGAACAACTATATGTCCAGGAAGTAGGACAGGAATCAGCAATCACCCTCCAGAAACAACAAAACAACCAGAAACACTAGGAGAGGCACTACACGATGTGCGTGTCAAACGAAAACGAAAAGTAAAAGTAAAAATTAGGGTAGTGAAAAAGAAAGAAAGCAAGAAAACTTAAAAATTAGGGTAGGGAGAAAAAAAGTGTGTCGTTGGCACCAGAAAGGAGGGTTCAAGTGTACATTAATTACCTCATGAGTGCACGAAGCTTAACACGGGATACACGTGACAACACACTAACCGTCTAGTCTCTAATATACTCTAGCACCACGTCCAGCCACGCCTCGGGACACCTGTTCCGTGTTTTGGGATTCTCTTCTTGAATTTGCGCGCGTCGCAGAGAGTACAGTACCTGCCACGCACCCATTTTGGAAATTTATGGAAGTTTGATACCTAGCATTGAATTTTGATACCTAACACTACGATACCGATAAAATAGTACCTATCTTCGTGATACCATATTTACCGATACCGAAAAACATGATACCTACTACGGCGATACCGTTTGCACGATATCAAGAACCAAGATACCAAGAGCAATAATGGCAAGCAGGTTGAAACTAAACAGCGCGATACCTTGGCAATATATGATACCTATCAGAACGGTACACACCAGCACCTTACGGAACGATACTCAGCTACCCCACCAGAACAATACCTAGCAGTACGCTACCAAACTGCACCTAGCAGCACCTTGAAGTGATATCTAGCAGAACTTGGTCACACAATACATAGCATCATCTAGCAGCGCAATACCAATAAATCACTCATCAGCATGACACACAGCAGAACCACGACACTATACCTAGCATCATTTAGCCTACACGATACCTAGCAGCTGGGGGGGTATTGGAGATGAGTGGGGTAGTATTGTGTGTCATCGGGGTGTGGAGAGCGGTTATCTCAGGGCGTGAAGACGCCTGCAGGAAAGCTGGCGAGGTCAGACGAGCAAACGTGTTCGGGTGGGTGCTTTTAAGGTGCGAAAGTGGAAGCGGGGCTGATCTGAGATCAGAGATGTGTTGGCGCGTGAGCAAAGTGGGGCAAGACGTAAGTGCTGCGGGACTTTTGTGAGGTTGCAACAAACAAGAAAGAGAGACAAAGACGGGATATTGCTAGCGGTACGGCGTGGTGAGTGATGTTGTGGGTGACAGAAATCCAGCAGTATGACATGTGGCAGAACATAACATCTAACATCATGGCACCTAGCAGCACGACAACTACGACGACTTCTACCAGCACGACCCCTGTCATGAACTCAACCATGAGGCAAAGCACGGTAAATAGCGCGACACCTAGAAGCACATGGCCGCACGACAACGAGAAACAGGAAACCCAGCAACGCACCGCCTGGCGTCACGGCATCTAGCCGCACAACGCGAGCAACAAGACACCTATCAGCACCTAGCAGAACGCGATAGCTGACACGACGCCCAACTTCACGATACGTAGCAGTATCTAGCAGTATGATGTCTCATAGCACCTAGAACGCGATATCTAGCAGCACGAAACGTAGACATCACTTTGCAGCGCAATACTTTGAAGCTCAATAACTAACAAGCACTAACCAGCACCATACCAAGCACCACAATACAACGCAGCGCCAAAACCACGATACCTAGCAGCACGCTACCTGTCAGCAACAAGTCGTGTGAGGCTTGGCTTAGCGGCAACTAGGAACACGCTAGCTTAGAACACAGGCACGAACCACCACGCCGTCTAGCACCAACGACACGTAGCTCGACACCTCACACGATATCTAGCAGAACCAAGGTGTCTATCAGTACGGCGCCTAGCAGCACGACTGAAACAACATCCAACCAGTCAGCACGGCTCTTTGCCGTACGATACCAATCTGTACGACACCTAGTAGCGTTAGCAGTACTTAACAGAACCGTATATTTCAATACTCACCAGTACAATCTGTAGAAGCACCTAACAGCCTTACACACAGCAGCACCAATCAGCATGATACCTAAAAACACCGAACAATTCGATACCTTGCAGCACCTTGCCGCACAATACGTATCAGCTCGACACCGAGCAATTTTAACTATATACCTTGGTATGTATACCCGATCAACTTTACAGTGAAAACCACCCTCGTAGTGGGTGGCGTCATGCTAGTCTACTATACCTATTCTAGCACGGTCTTCGGGACTGTAACGCTTTTAGGGAGTTGGAGTTCAGATCGTTGGATTGAATTTTTGACCGAGCTGTCTGAACTTGAAGTATTTTCGGGACACCCTTTTCAGCCTAATTGCGCGGCGCTAAACAGTGGTGGGATTTTATACTTAGACGAAACCTCGCACTAAGTATGTATTGACCACTTTAGAGTGGGGTACTAAACTTAAGCAAGATAATGCACTCTTTTTCTTTAATGGCAAAGCTCTTTATGATGTTCGAATAATTATGATTTTCGATACCTGCGGTACGATACCAATTGATACGATACCTAACACCACGATACCTATCACATCGATACCAATAAACACGATAACTAATACCATGATACCTCCCACATCAAAAACAATAAACACGTTACCTAACACCACGATACTGATTCGCATGATACCTACCACATTGACACCACTCAACACGACACCTAACACCACGATACCGATACCAATCACCACGATACTGATTCGCACGATACCAACCACATCGATACGAATTGGCACGACGATACCGATTAGATCGATACCAATTTGCTCGATACCATTGACCTTGATACCGTACACAACGATACCTAGCAACAAATAGCCGTACGATACCTAGCTCACTGGCAGCGCGATACCTAGCAGCACCAGGAGCACGATACATAGCAGCAATTAGCAGCATGATACTAAGCAGCCCGTAGTAACACAGTACCTAGGAGAACCTAGCAGCACGTATCCTGACAACAAGGCACCTATGTACACCGTACCTATCTGCACATCGCAGCACGATACGTAGCAGAACCGAGCAACGGGGTAGCTACCAGCAACTGGTCGCGTGTGTCTATCAACACGGCACCTAGCTACACGATATCTACCAGCACCTCGCAGCACGACATTTAACTGGGAGTAGCAGCGCGATAACTAGCGGCACCAGACGGCACGATACCTAGCAGAGCAATACCCGGCAGCACCTAGCAGCATGAGACGTGGCAGGCCCTAACAGCGCGATACTTAGCATCACATAAAGCATCCTAGCAGCGCCTCGCAGCAATATACCCAACTGCACAAAGAAGCACTACACCTAGCTACATCTAGCTGTAGCAGCACGATACCTAACTTTTACCTAGCCGCACGAATCCAGGACGTAAGACACCTGCCAGCACCTAACAACACGCTATGTTGCAGCACCTAACACATTACCTAGCAGCAACTACCAGCACGGCAACTAGATGTGCATGGCTGTATGATTCCTAGCCGCGCCTAGAGGCACGACATCTAGCAGCACGATACCTATCGGCAGGATCCCTAGCAGCGCCTAGGAGCACGTCACTGCGGCACGACAGCCAGCGGAACGACACCTGTCAGAACTTAACAACACGAAACCTAGCAGCACCATGCTGTAGTATACCTAGCAGCACGCCGCCTAGGTATACGACACCTAACAGCACGATACCTGTCAGCACGGAGCAACATGACTCCTAGCACCACGAATCAGGACAATACCTAGCAGCACGACACCTAGCAGCACGTCACACACCTACAAGCACGATAACTAGCTACATGTCACTGGTGCACACGTAGGATGTAGAGCAACGAAACTAATGTATACTTCAGTTCAAATTCCCCATGAACCCTTAGATAAACCGGCTAGTTCTAGTACTAGTACAGTACAACAGTTGAAATGCCCAGTGCCCATGACACCAAATGGGCATTGCGCTAACGAAAAAGTGCAAAATGCTCATTTTCAGCTTTTTCAAAATACCCATTTGAAACCTCCCACACAGGTATTTAGTATTACAGTACAGATAACGACCATTCGCAACGCCCACCGATTGAACATCAACCACATAGTGAAATTGTCCAGTGGGGGCAAGAGAGGTGCAAGATCAGTGTGCTCATTCCAACCAATAAACGTCAGATAAAGTTTTAAAGTACGTTTTGACTTTAGAAGAGATGATTTAAGGGTGGAGTATGAAACATGTTAGCAAAATAACAATAGTAAAACCAAGCTACTTCTCACGAATAAACAATTCTTACTTTATTCATCCAATCACAGGCCCAGAAAGCAATCAACAAAATCAGTTCATTCAAGTGGGCGTTGCGAAGTGTCGGGTGTTGTGAATCGTCGTTATCTGTACCGGTAGTGTAAAGTGTGAAGGATGGTGCCGTTAACACTGAATCATGACGACACCGTTCGCTTCTGTTCCTGCTTCTGCAGGCTCTGGGCAACGCAAGCACATACGCAGTTACTGCGGGACCGCAATACTGTTACGGGCTCGCTCCCCTCGTCGTCTCGCCAGCACTTTTTTTCGCGGGTGTAACGTGTGCTGGCGCGAGCGAGCACCACCAGTACAGACGGACGCAGTGCGAGGCACTGCTCTGGGACGACAATTGACACTTTAAACTCTCGCTTTAGGCGCGCGAGACGAGCACCACGTCAGAACTCTCGTTAACATCAACCTCACTGATATCAGTGAATCCTCCGCAACTGTGGGGCTTCAGCTCTAGTCGCGATGGAGCGACACACGAGTCCAAGAGCTTCAATTACATCCGCGTATCGCTTCGCTTCATCGTCAGGATTCGCAATGCGCACCTCATGGTCAATCCAACAACCCTGGGCAAACTACGCGGACTTGGTCGGCGACGTAATTTGCGGTGCTTGCGGCGGCGGAGAATTGTTCAAGTTCATTGGGTGCTGTGTGATTGACGTGTTGGGTAGGCGCCAAGGCAATGCATCTCAAAATCAGAGTGGTGAGTACGCGACGCTCAGCTCGTTTGTGACCGCTCTCACAAGTGTTTCCCAGGGGCCACACAGTGGAAGAAGATTTGTTCAGCTCACGCAAGCTGATCACGGACTGCTGCTGAGAGAACCTGAGCAACTACGTCATGGAAGTTCAGTCGTGGGCGAACCAGTCAAGGAGGTCATGGCCAGGGCGAATGTCGTGTCAGTTTTGCACCACAACAGAGGCCCACTGAGGTCGGCTGATCATCTATACTTGATATTCGTATGATGAAGTACACATACCCATTTCATTCAGGTTGTGCTCAAATAAGCTGAAATGGGTAAATGGGCACAAATGCCCATTTGGTCTGAACTGGAATAGACTCGGTTAAACTATGGTCTGGACATATAGAGATCCTTCATAGTGAAAAATAAAAGGGATCTAGTACATAGCACGTTGCTCAACGCGTCATCCAATTCTTCTTCAGTTGTTCGGTGTTATCGGATGGTCCATTTCGTGGTTCTCGCATCGAAACCCTCAGTGTTTACAAGGCTAAAGCCTGGCTTTCCAGAGGTTCTCCATGAACATATTGGATTCAATCCCACAGCTGTTGGGTTCGTAGCTCGTCGTGCTGCTGCATTGACTGCCGCAACAACCGAATACATGTACTGTACTATCGACAGTATCTACTCTGGCACTTCATGAGTACGGCGGAGGTCTCGCTCTCTCGTAGACCCCTGCTCAAACTCCCCTCACCGAGAACTCCTCATTCGCCAACTCATCGGCTCCAACTCACTTCACCGTCCTCCTCCTCCTCGTCAGCCCCTCATCGCACAGGATGCTCGCTCCAAGTCCCAAGCTCCAGCTTGTCTGCGTTGCCATGATGGTCGCGATCAGCAGTGTCGACGCCCATGGCTACATGTCGGCGCCGAAAACGACGTTCGCGACCAGCGGCGACCCGACGCAGTTCTGCGCCACGATGGACGGTCCCAACACGCTGAAAGCGCCGTCGGGCATGTCGTTTACGAACGACCCAGCGTCCAACACCAAGGCATTCACCGCTGCGCTCAAGGCGAGCTCGTACAAGTCCGTGAAGGCGCTCGTGGACGCCAAGGGCCAGTTCGTCAGCGGCATGAGCAAGGAGTGCGGTGTCACGAGCGCTACAGGCGAGAAGCAGCCGCTGCCCGCGATGGTTGAGTGGGCCCACAGCTCGTCGGAGGGGTTCACGCCTTCCCACCAAGGCCCGTGCGAAGTCTGGTGCGACAACACACTTGCCTTCTCGGACGACAACTGCGCGGCCCACTACACGAGCGCGCCAGCGAAGCTGCCGTACGACAAGTCCAAGTGTACGGGCAAGAGCATGCTCAAGATCTACTGGCTCGCGCTGCACTCGTCGACGTGGCAGGCGTACATCAACTGCGCACCGCTAAGCGGTGGAAGCAGCGGCGGTGGCACAACTCCGTCAGTGACGCCGAAGGCGACGGCCAAGGCGCCAGCGACAACCAAAGCACCGAGCGCCAACAAGACTCCGTCCAAGACGCCCAGTAAGACACCGAGCAAGACACCGAGCCGCCTGCCCAAACCCGCCACCGAGATTGGCGGCGAAGCTGACGATGAGGACTGCGATGAACTCGATGTCGCGGGCGACACTCCGGTGACGAAGGCGCCGAAAGCTACGAAGACGCCGAAGACGCCGAAGCCGACGAAGACCCCGAAAGCCAAGGCGCGCAGCATGGAGTACGATTTTGAAGAGCTTGACAACTGAGTGTCAAGGGCGTCAAGTGTCAAGGGCGTCAAGTGTCAAGTGAGGCGCGTGAGTAAGTAGATGGTACTCCGGTGGGGAGCGCTGCAATGAGTCCAGTAAGCGAACGATGCACGAACACTGTACGCAGTACAGCGCACAGTGGGCGCGCTGACCAATGAACTCTCTGTACATGTACTTCCTCATTCCGATGACCCTGCTTCGGCACTAACAGGAGGCTGCGACGAGGACGTCCTCCTGCGTGGCCGCTGCATTGACCTTGACGTGCGGTGCGTTCTCTGCAAGACAAACGTGTACTGCTCGGCTTTCTGCGAAGAGCGCGGCCGGGAGACAGCTTCATCAGCCAGCACCAACGCCACGCCATCGAGCACCAAGACGTTCGAGTCCCCACTCTCGAAGCAGTCTCCATGATCACATCCGCTGTGTTTGTTGTGCACTCACTCGCGCCGCCTTCGAGCCCCGACTTGCCAAACTGCTCGTAGTGACGGCGCTGCTCCGGGTCGCTGAGTACGGCGTACGCCTCTGCAATCTTCTTAA
>JAASFJ010001193.1:0-11123 GCA_023333755.1 Globisporangium uncinulatum
ATTGTCACTGCACACTCTCCATGAGCCTCTTCAGCTCAGCGTCGGAGCGCACTGGCGTCTCCTTGCCCTGCGGCGTGACCCACGCCATGGCGCCGTCCGGATAGTACCGAATCTTCTTGTCGTTCAGCAGTGTCACCTCACGGAGCCCGTCCTTCTGCTCCAACATTGTTGTACCGTCCGGAAACACAGAGAACTCGTCCCCGTTCGGCCGGATCGTCTTTGTGATGCCGTCCGCGAACGAAATCTCCGTCGTGCCGTCCGGGTAGCTCTTCTCCACCTGCTGGTTCGGGAACTCGTACACCTTCGTCTTGTCCGGGTACGTCGTCAGCGTCGTCTGGGCTTCATAATAATAATAAATACTCACACCAGTGGCCGGGAACAACTGGTGCCACAAAGTCGACAGATCAGCGTGAGTGGGGTGGAACTGATGACAATGAAATCAAGAGAGGGCAACAAGCACATCGCCATGACACCACGCACGCTCGCACCTCTTTGCGGTCTCCGTTCGTGAACCGGATCGTCGTGTGCCCGTCCTCGTTGATCTCTTTCTCGTTGCCGTCCGCAAAGAAGATCTTCTTGCTGCCGTCCGTGAACAGCACCTCTCGCTTCCCGCCAGGCTGCACAGTCTCTCGCTCAACCTGCCGTGTCGCCGCCTTCTTGCTAGCTCCACTGCCGTTATTAAAGTCCCGTTCGCCTTCCCGACTGCCAAGTCCGCTCGTTTCCAACCGCGTCGCTGCCGGCTCCTCCGGTTTCGACGAGCGCCCGTTTCGATCGTCACCGTCATCGACATCGTCGCTGTCGTTGTGTCGACTTTGCCAGCCATTTAGCAGCGTCTCGGCCGTGTCTTTGATGGCAAACAGGTCGTCCACAGTGCGCAAGTCTCGCTCTGTGTCCAGCTCAAAGTGCGAGCGCGAATGCGATCTGCCGAGTCCTGTCCGCGCTCTCGTCGACAGTGGGTCTGCTGGCCGCTGACGCTCCTTCAACAGCACTTCGTACTGACCCCACTGCTCAAGACGATCCTTTTCCAGGAACTTGATCTCGTCGCTCAACTCGCGGTTCTTGTCCTCCAGTTCCTACACACAGCAGCGGCATCGGACAAGCAGTTTAGTACTCCTGAGCACCCACACACATTCCCATAAGTGCACACGCGACTGGGCACAGAGTCAATGATCACGCACCACGACGCGCTGTCGCAGGTTGTCGTTCATCGCCTTCCACTTGGCCGCGCGCGCCTTCTCGTCCAGCTGCATCGTGACGATCTGCGCTTTGAGCGCGTCAATCTCCCCACGCTCTTTGCGGTCGTGGTGCGACGCAGCAGCATTCAACTTGAGCTTGACCTGTCGCTCGAGCAGCTTCTCGTCGCGCCGCATCTTGGCGCGCTCTTGCTCCCACTCGGCCGCGATCCGCGCACGCTGCTCGTCCTGGAACCGTGCAAAGTCCTCACGCTCTCGCGCGAGCTTCTTTGCTGCCTGGTCGAGCGCGTCCTTCTTCTTCTGTAGCTGGAGCGTCTCTGCTTTGTAGAACCGGACCTCCTCTTCGAGTTCAAACAGCTTCTCTTCGATCACGACAGGCAGCACAGCACCGCCTACTCTCGACTTATGGCCTGTAGCCGACGATGATGATGGTGGTGGCTGCTTCGCTCGGTTGTTCGCTTGGCTTCGTGTTGACGCAGAAGCGGCGGCTTCCCTTGAGCTCGCGAGACGAGGCACTCGAGCTGAGGGTGCGCGCTTGTCGCCAGCGTGGGGGTTCGGACCACGCGTTGCTATCGCACGGTGCGAGAGCTGCGGCATTGGCTGTCGGTCCGCTTCTGTGTCTTCCAGCGACTGGTCCGAGTCGCGCGACGTGTTGAACTCGTCGTCTTCGTCGTTGTCGTCGGACGATCGCGACCGGAAGAACTGCTGTATCAGCGTGGAGACAGGAGGCGCTTGTGAGGGCTCCATTGTTGTGCCATCACGGTGACTCCTGCTCTCTGAAAGTGCGTCAGAGAACTCGTCGCTTCCTCGAAACCGTGGCGCCGCGTCGTCAAACGACCCGTAACCGTGTGAGTGTCTCGCAGTAGCGCCACCAAGCGGGCCATTGTGTGCTGGTCGTCCAGTGTGCTGTTGCGTCAAGTTGTCGGCCCAAGATTGTGAGTCATTCAGACTGATCGCGCTCAGCTCCGACGCAGGGTACGGACGCTGGGACGCTGCAAAGAGTTCACTTCCACGCCGCTCGTCTTGCGAGAAGAGGCTCTCAGAGTCGAAGCGGTCATCGAACAGCAGTGACGAATGCCCGTCAAAGTCCAACCTGTCGCCAGCCCTGTCAAAGTCCGCGTACTGTAGTGTCGACTGTCGTGGAGGAGGATATTGCTGCTGCTGGTGCTGTTCTGCTCGCCATGGTGACTCCGGGGCTTGTCGCCCCAGTAAAGCGACGCTGGCTTGCTGTCCCTGCATCGGCTGGCGCTTCTCGATTAAGTACGAATCTTTCTCGGCCGCCAGCTCGCGCTCGATCGCCTCGAACGCTGCGAGTTCGTCCGCCTCTCGGTCGCGTTGCGCCTCGTACGACTGGCGAACGCGGCTCATCCCGAGCGTGTCTGCGCTCGCAGTCGTCCGCATCGAGTCGCTGAACCGCGGCAGAGGCGTCCTGTCAACGCTCTGGCGAACATCATTCGTAGAACCGCTGCTCTGTTGCGGTGACACTGGTGGAGGTGGTGGAGGCGACGGCGAGTCACGCGTTGGAGCGTTCAGAGGTCGTCGGGTCTCTCGTTCCGGCGCTAACAACGCTGCCCGTTGCTGCTGTTCTTGCGGCCGTGGAGCGTTGTCCAACGACCGCCGCGTCCGCTCGGCAGCGTCTGAAGACTGGCGTTGCTGCCGCTCAGCTGGCGCTCGTGACGCGCTCTTCTTTGCCGACAAGAGCTGCTGTGCGCTACGCTGAGTAGTGCTGGTAGCGTACGTTGTCGCGCGTGAGCTGCTCGTGCTCTCGGCGCTGTCAATGTCCTTGGACACGAGCGCGTGTTTGACGACCCGCGCCTGAGCGCCTGGACGGTTCATCCACCAGCCGCGATCGCCGCGTTTGAGAAACGGACGCTTCGCTCTCGCTTTCGAGCTGCTAGCGGATGGCGGATCATTGGATCGTGTCTGTTCTTTTGCGAGCTCCCGCGCCAGCAAGTCCTCGAAGGTCGCGGCTGCAGAATCATCTATCGTCAGGCGTGTGCACGGTATCATCCATTTTAATTCATGTTCCGAGCCGATTCAAGACGCACCAGAACTGCCTCGGACGCGCGTGTCTTCGAGTGACCAGCTATCGTCTGCCGCGTTGCGTGTTGCGTCGTCCTCTTGCCGCCAGTGCGTGACGCCCGCGTCGCCGCGTGCAGCCATCGCGACGATTGTGCGAGCCTTGCAAGCCGCTTTTTTCGAAGAAGTAGGATACTACACCGACTAGGTACGTTCGGAATTTACACAACACGTTTTTACAAGATGATCTTTTGACGAAACACGTAAAAAGACGTGGAAATGGATGGAAGGCGACTGAGAGGAGAGCATTTTGCCGCCAAAAAGCTGTCAGTCTGGATTTCCTCGCAACCAGGAGCAAGCGGCAAGTGTGTTGAGTGAGTGCATGGGTATGTGGATGGATGTGTACTTCTGCGTGTGTGCTCGCATGTATGGTGTGCGGAAGATGATGATTCTTTATCTCGACATTATCACGACGGTCATCTGAGCGGTCACTCCGTGGCTCGCGTTGGTGACAATCGAGAAACAAAACAAAGCTCTGACATTCCCGACCGACCCGATCTAGTGGCTGTGTGTTGTGCATGTGTGTGTGTGCTGCGTATGTGTGTATGCGCGGTGATGGCTTGCAAAGGAGGAGAAACCTTTTATCTGTCAATCCACTGAGGTTCACGGTGAAGAGCAACAAACTATTCTTTTTAACTGCAAGCTGATGCAAGTCATCGCCCGCTATCGAGTCTGTGCATGCGTGTGCTCGATGTGTGCTGTGCATGCATCTTCGAGTTTGTCTCTCCTGGCGTAGATGAGGAAACAAGCTTATCTGTCAATCCACTGAGGATCACGGTGAAGAACAACAAACTATTCTTTTTAACTGCAAACCGATACGCCACAACAATACACCTGTCTTTACGTCGTCTTGCTGTAGCGTCGTTATGCATGCTGGTCCTGAGCTTGTGCCTGCTTCTTGCTTGACCTGTTGGTCTCGGATCATCCAAGTCGACAATGTCCGCTCCGGAATATCTCTGCTCAAGAACGCCAGTTGCGCTTCTAACGGGACATTGCACGCCGATTGGCTGGTTCCGCATCTTGATGCGGAATCCGCAGTTGAAGTTGCACAATTCGAGTCTCGAGTCTCCCTCGAGTGCGCACACCCGAATTCATCACGACGGCCGCCATGTCTGTGCGAAGAGAGGTCGTGTCGCTCTCGCAGTTGCTCCAGCGCCGCAAGACGTACGCTTACGTGCGCACTGGACTGCATTTTCTTCTTCATATGTGGTGATCATCACATGTTGCCCGTATGCAATTACCTGCGCGTCTTAGTGCGTCCGATGCGAGCGGTGAACAACATCAGTACGCGAGACTGCCACTCTGCCAGTCGACGCCCACAAGCGCGTCGCGGTACGGACCAGTGCGTCAACGACAGGCTCCGTTGCCGGCTCGCAATAGCCACCTCTCGCAGTCCACTGCCGGTCAGCGGCAGTCGTTTCCGCTCAGCCAGAGCGTCGGAGCGTTCGATGCGGAGACCATGTCGGCGTATCACGGGTCGGCCTTCTCCCAGTCGCAAGAAGGTGCGTCGCACTATACCCGAGAGATTAACACGAGCATGTGCAGTTTGGAAAGACGCTGATAGGAGCTCACTTGTCCAGCAGCGTTCGATGACGGCGGCGCGTTCCCGTCGCAGTCGCAGGGTTCATTCTCGCAGTCGCAGAATTTGCTCCAGTCGAGTCAAGACGAAGCGGTCCGTACCACAAAGTCTCTATCAGTGCTCATTAGTGGCACTGGGCTGACAGATCAACGAGGCTGATGTTGGTGGATGTGGGAACGTCTCCAGAACCAATTGTCGCGTGGTCTCCCGCTTTCGATTCCACTCGCTCGGAACACGCCGTCGTACCAAGAAACGAGCAAGCCTGTCGCTACTCCAAGCGAGCAGCAGCAGCTTGACAAGAAGCTTCTCGACAAAGCGACAGCTCCGATTCAAGCTGGGCTCGATCAAATCACAACGGCGATTCGCGAACAAGCGAGTAGAAGCGCGCTCCAACAAGAAACCCTCAAGGCCGTCGCGGGAGACGTCTCGAATGTCCGCGAGTCCGTCCAGAAGATGCAGCACAAGGTCCCGCTTGCATACGAACTGGCAGAGTGTTGTCCTAGAGTTGTCATTGGCTACCAAATGCTCACTTCCTTGCCGCACAGAGCGACGAGATTGCCGAACGCTGCAATACGTGTCATGACAAGATCCTGGGCGAGGCAGACTCGTTTAGCTCTGCGATCAAATCGCTTGAAACGAGATTTGGTGGTGTGGAGGAGCAGCTCAAGGGCATCTCAGGCAGCGTGGGCGAACTGGTGCAAGCGAGCAACGAAGCCAAAAGCCGCCGCAAGCGTCGTGCGTTCGTCTCAGGGTCGCCTTCAAAATATCGGCAATCGCTCAGCGAGACTGGCGAAATTGCATCCCAGTCGCTATGGCAACGAGATGGCATCACGCGCGACTGCGACGACTGGGACGAAGTGCACAGCCGCAGCCTCCATCGCTCGCTGTTGTTGATCCAAGAAACGAGGGCAAAGCGCCGACGGACTAGGTTCTTCCGCACATAGCCATTGGAACAAGACGGGCATACAAGGGCAGCGCTCGCACACGCCTGGATGAGCGCCATGTATTCTTCAGTCTCTCTGTCTCCCTCTCTCCGCACACAGCCGCAGCACGCATCGCTGCCTCAGGTACTCCTGCACCGACCGTTGGCTCTCTCCTCGCACTCAGCACGCTGGCTCGCTCGCACTGTCATGCGCAGCGTCTTAAAACTCTGGTCGATTCTGTACACAAGACGCACCGCAAGTATCGCCATTCGTCAGCCACTACAGTAGTCACACGTGACATGCCCACACACACAAACAACCACTTGCTCTCTACCACTCAGTACGCACCGGGTGACCCGCGCCGTGCGTCGGGTCGCGCACGAGCTTGGCGTACTCCTCGCGGAGTCCTTTGCAAGCGATCTTGTGGTTCACACCGTTCTCCATGTAGCAGCTCGCGAGCTCTTCGCGCACGAGCTTGAGTGTCTCCTGCGCGATCAGCACGCGCTTTGCGTACTCCTCCTCGGCAGCACGGATAGCGAGGATCTCCTCCTTCGTGCGGAGCTGTGACTTGAACATGGCGGTGCTAGCGGAGCTGGGTGGTGCTTGTCGGGGCGGCGCTGGTCGTCACGGTCCGGGGATGATGGCGTCGAGGAGCTCGCAGTTTCCGCGGGTGCGACGAAGGGTGTGGCCGCCTATGGGCGGCCACAATCGCGCCAGCAACCATACAAGTTGCAAGATAAAGAGGGGGTGCGTCCCATCCCTCCCGTATACTGTGAGAAGTACACAAAGTACGATACTCATCCTCTCGTGCTGAATATCACGCAACAGAGGTCAAGTCCAAACTCGATCACAGTTCGACTCCCACAGGTTCCTGATCGTCTCGACACTCCTGATACACTCTTCGCTCTCTCTCTCTCTCTCGTATGATCCGTCTCACTTGGCTACTCTCTCTTGCTAAAGCCCCCACCCTTCTCCCACCTCAGCCGATCTCTCTTTCGATCGCCAACCTCAACACTCCCTTCTCAGCACCCACCAACAATCGTAGGTCACACTCCACCCCCACTCTCTTCCCTTCTGTCCCCTCCTCAGAGCTGCATATATCTGCTGCTCGCCATCGTCATGGCACTGTACGACGACGCCCGGTTGCTCGCCGACGCGCGGCGTAGACTGTCGACCCACTCTTTCTTCGTCTCGAGCGACTTGGCGTGCAGGTGCAGCGGGTAGTACTTGTTGTCTGCGAACGAGACGCTAAACGCCTCCGGAATCGCGTAGTTGTCCTCAATGACAGCGCCACTGAGGTCCATCGGCGGGTTGTCGGTGCGGCAGCGCTCGTAGTCGTCTTTCGTATCAAAGAACGAGAGCTGGTGGCCCTGGAGCACAAAGTACCGCTGCTGCCACCGTGCCCGCGCAGCTGCCGCGGCTGCTGCCGACTGCCCCGGCAGCACTTGCTGCTTGATGAGGTACCCAGCGAGCACGCTCGCAAACGCCGACGTTGCGAACTCTGTCGCTCGGTACTGACCCTGCTGGGCTGTGTCAGCGAGCCGCTTGAGCGTCGAGTTGTGGTTCAGCACGTGCTCGAGCTCGTTCGTCTTGAACTCGAGCGTCGACCGCAACGCTGTGACTTCATTCTGGAACCGCTGCTCAGCTTCCCGCACGCTCTGCTCGCTCTTCTGCTTCTGCTGCGCCGACAGCTCTTGCATCGCACTCGCTTGGCCTTGGGCGACTGCGACTTTCACGCTCATGGCGTTCATCTCTTGCTCCAACGCACGCACTTCGGTCATGTGGGCCACGTTGCTCATCTCCGTCCGCTGGATCACCTGCGTCACAACGCGCTGGCTCACAAACTCACAGTACGCAGCGTCCGCAGACGGACCGACGGCGCGTGCAAAGTATGCAGCGTACACGTGCTCGAGCGAGTCGCGGAGGTACTCGTGCGTCTCGCGGTGGAGCTCCATCCCCGACTTGTGGCTGTTCCCGTCCACATCGTCGAGGTACTGAGCGGCTGGGCGACTCAGCGCCTCAAGCACGTGGCGACAGTAGGCCATAGACGCGGCTGCGTTCTGCTGCTTCACCGTCTCAAGCACGTCGGCGACAGCGACACGGAAGCTCTCGACGTACTGTGCTGCGTCGTCGCTAATGTCCGAGTCGACGACTTCGCGCAGCCGCTTCTTCGCGAGCCGCTTGCAGAGCTTGTGCACGTGCAGCAGCGTCTCGTCTGCGCACGGCAGCCGCGTGCGCTCAATATGGCGCGCAACGTCGCTGTCTTCGTCGTCTTCGTCCTCCATCACGCCAATGATCTCGCTCTCGACCGCTTCGTCGTCCAACGGTTCGTCCAGAGCCGCTGCACTGATCGCACGCAGGTTCCCATGCTCGTCAAACATGGCGTTGTCGCCCTGGCCATAGTCAATCGCTGTGAGCGACACGGCCCGTGTACTGTCGCGTGCTTCAAAGTCCCCGTCGCCTTCGTACTGTTCCGGTGACGCGAACGCACGTACGCGGGCGGCGATCTCTTTCTTGTACAGCGCGACCGCGTCTGCGAGCGCGTCGTCGCACTGAGCCTGGACAACGCGGCTCCACGCGCTCGAAATCACGGGCGCTTTCCCGCTGTTCAGCGCTTCGACGTACGACTTGACGAGGTTCGTGTACATGGCGCCATTAAGCGCTTTGCCAAAGAGCATCTTGGGCTTGGCTTTGTCAAACAGCCGCTTGCGGAGCGTCTCAAACGACGTGCGGAACTCGTCCCGGAGGTCAGTGTACGGGACTGACGGGAGCGCTCGGAGCTGCTGCTCGTCGTCGACTGGCCGCACGAGCGTGATGCAGTCCCGCTGCCGGAAAAAGTCGGCAAGCAGCGACCGGATCTGGTCCTTCTCGAGTGCGTCGTCACTGTACCCGCCCTGGGGCTTCAGAGCGTTCTCCAAGTACTGACGCGACGAGATCTTCTTGCCATTGTCCAGTAACTGGAGCGTAAAGTCACGGACGACCCACATGAACGACGGGAAGAACTCGTGAAAGTCCGATGCACCGCCGCCGTCTTTCTGCGACGGCGACGACGACGTTTGAATGTGTTTCGAGAGGTTCACGACGAGCGACAGGTCTTCGATCGCATTGCCGTCGATCACGCCACGGCTGTTGTAGATAAAGTTCGTGGCGAGGAGCAGAGCGAGCGCAAAGATGCGCGTGTCGTGCGTTTGTTCGCGGTCGACCGACCCGAGCCCCTCCGTGTCGAGGAAGAGCAGACTCGTGCCGTCTTCGAGCGGAATTGGCTCGCCCCACATCCAAATGCCCTTCGTGCACGCGTTAACAGTGCCACCGACTGCAAAGCCTGGTGCGCTGTCCATCGTGTCGGCGGCCACGGCGCTGCTGTCGACGCCACGTGCGTGGCGCACGAGCAGGTTGAGCAAGAAGGACTTGCCGGTGCGGTACAAGCCGGCGACGGCCACGACTACGAGCTTCCCGCGCACGCGCTCGAGGCGCTCGCACGCCTCGGGGTTCACGCTGAAGCTGCCATCGTCGCCCACGAGCACGAACGGGATCGGCTTCACGGGCTCCTCGCTCATGTTTCCGCTCGCCTCCTGGACGGGTTCGACTGCCTGTTGTGTGTGTGTTGCGATTGTCGCTCGAGCAAAAAGAGCTCTCTGTTCAGCGTGGGTTCGGTCGCGCTGGTGCCACCAATTGAAAAGGGACGTGCTCTTTTGTCACCGACGGATCGGGGACGAAACATATTCGACGGGTGGCGGTGACAACCAAACACCACACGCACATTGATCGAAAGCGAGTGACTGTCGAGCGCATACACTTCCGATGGCGCCGAAGAACAAAGCGACAGGCGGCAAGAAGCACCAGCAGAAGCCAAAGCATGGCGGTGGCAGCGGCTCCACCGGTGGCGGCGGACGAAAAGGCGGGTTTGGCGGCGACAAGAAGCCGAACCTCAAAAAGAAGTCCAAGCTCGTGGTGACGTTCGACCCCGAGAAGCGCACGTACGTATGCACGCTTTCATGCTCTGTTGCGGCGGTTTGGTTGTAGCGATACTGACGCACGCGTTACGCTCCTTGACGGGGCTCCACATACTGCAGCGAGTACCTCACGGGCTTCCACAAGCGCAAGCAGGAGCGTCGGCGCTTCGGACTCGACATGGAGGCGTTCAAGCAGCAGAAGCGGCTGCTCGAGGCGCGAAAGCAGGTGTGTTTAACGCTCTAAGGCGCTAGTGCGACCATGTGCGTCCTGTAGCTCACTATAGCGTACGCTGTACCGTGACACAGCGACGAGAAGAGCAGAAGGAGAAGCTCGCAAAGCTCAACCTCCTCGAGCCGACTGCTGCCGAGAGCGCAAAGAAAAGAGACGGTGCATCTGACGACGAGACGGACGCAGCGGTGACGAACGTCCTCCAGTTTGACGACGAGCACACGCAGCACAAGTTTGGCGATGTCGTGACGGTCACAACGTCGATTGGCGACCTCAAGAGCGACGAGAGCGACGACGAGATCAGCGACGAAGAGTACGACCTCTCGGACGACGACGATGGCGACGGCAAAGCACCGAACAGCCACGCAAAGTTCAAAGAGAAGCAGCTGAGTCTCTTCCAGCGGATACAGCTGAAGCGAAAGGGGCTCGCGCTGCCGTCGAAGCGCGCAAAGCTGAAAGAAGCACGGGCGAACCGCAAAGCGACGCTCGGCCGCAAGGGCCACAAAGCGAAGGCACCAGTGCGTGGGAAAGACAAGGACGCGGTGGAGGTCGTGCCCGCGACAAAGCCGAAGAAAGGCGCGTTCGGGAAGGGCAAGTTCTCCAAGCGCTGAATGACGGTCAAGTGAGCTGTTGATGGATACATTTCATTGCAGTTGAAGAGGATCAACAGGGTTTCTTCCGACCATGTCCAATATTCGAGTGACTTGAGATTTGTATATTTTCTTCCTAACGTAACCTGTAGTACCGTGGTCAGAACTTTTGGGGTACACTGAGGTTACGTTCCATAGTGAAAGCAGCAATCCGCCTGGATGGCGGTTTAGGGTTTTGCCTAAATCTACACCGGCCCAAAGGGCCAGATTAGGGTTTCAGTGGGTAGCTCCAGCCCGCAGGGCTGGATTAGGGGATTATACCGTTTTTAGGGTTTAATTTAGGATCAGGATGTATATAATTTTAGGGTTTTGGTCGGGTTAGGGTTCGGTAGACAGCTGTTGAAAAAGAGGGAAGATTTCGATTTCGTAATTAGCCGCAACGTTGAGGTGTTGGGCTCTCCTTTTCATCACGTGTAAGTACGACGTTCGGTTCTATAATCAAGTCAAGAACAACAAAGTGAGCACAAGTGGGCCGACCCCCCTTGCTTCCTTTCGCCCGCCCGCCCGTCGCAAGTGA
>JAASFJ010001194.1:0-11121 GCA_023333755.1 Globisporangium uncinulatum
GCTCGAGCTCCTGCGCCGTGAGCATTGGCTCGCAGCTCGTCACGTACCGCTGCAGCGTCTCCTCGAGCGACGGGAGCGGAAGGGACGGCAGCTCGTCCTGGTACTGGAACGTGCGCTCAGAGGAGGCGACGCCATCAGCGTGGAACGTGCGCTCAGAGGAGGCGACGCCATCAGCGTTCGGGTTCGGGGCCATGGCGGCAAGAGAAGAGAGCGTAGGAGGGGGAGCGACTCTCGACACGAGGGCGTTCGACGCAGGGAGCTTCGCGCTGCAAACGTCTGTTTGCAAAGTGTGTGGTCTCGATCTTTGACCTCCGATTTTCAGAAAATCGGAGAGACTTTTCCGAAAGTCTCTCTTTTTGGACATTTCGAACGGACAGCATCATCAGGAAATCACGTATACGCCGAGATACCTCTTTATTTCAGCTATCCATTGATTGCCAACACTGTGCCTTTAGCAAAAAAAACTTAAAATGACGTGTGGGATGAAGTTTTCTTCAGTTCTGAAGATTGTATTTTATTGGCGGTACTTGAGTGAAAAGTAGTACCTTCTGAAGTGACATTACGGAGTGCGTGCTGTTTTTGACACGCACACAATTGTCGAGGAAGAGGGAAGGGAAGGGAGTCAGGCGAGTATGGGCATGCCAGCGCGGAGCTGGCGGCGCCTCGCGCTCTCCACAGAGCACAAGATCGCGGGCTGCGTTGCCGGTACGAACGTGACATGTGCTGCCCATGAATGAGCCTATCTGCTGCGTCCGTGCTCATTCACTCGTTCCGCTTCGTGCCGCTGCTTCCTCTCTCTTTCTCTGGAGTTCAGCATGGTACATACTCAGCCTCGCGACGCTCTGGACCAACCGATTCGTCGTGGCGGAGCTCAAGGTGGAGTCGAACGTCCTCTCTCTTGCGCAGCTTGGCATGTCGGTGCTCTGTGGACTCGCGTCCGAGGTCTCGCTCGTCGGTTGGGACGCGTGCAAGGCGAGTGCGCGCAAGTTACTACGCGACGGACTCAAGGACATGGTCGTGCTTGGCGCAGTGCGGATCCTCACCGTGCTGCTCGGGCTCACAGCGCTCAAGTACATTGCCGTCTCGTTCACGCGTACGTGGCTCGCGCTGTGTCTGCTGTGCTGTGCTGTGAGCACGCTCGGGCCCTCACCGCCTCACCTATTGACGTGTGCTTGCGGGAGCAGAGACGATCAAGTCGTCGGCGCCGTTTTTCACAGTCATCCTGACGTACTTCCTCCTCGGCCAGCGCACGGGTTGGCGCGTGAATGTGTCGCTGCTGCCGATCGTCACGGGCTTGGTGTGCTGCAGCCTGTCGGACACGTCCTTCCACTTCATCGGCTTCACGGCCGCGCTGCTCTCAAACTGCGTCGACTGCATACAGAACGTACTCACCAAGAAGCTGCTCAATCGGTCGTACACGTGAGTAGCAACGCACCTGCACTCTCTCCCGTTCGATCGTTGGCAGAGCTGGCACTGACGCCTCCTCTCTCTCTCGCTCTCTTGATCCCCAGCGTCTCCCAGCTTCAGCTCTACACGAGCGTCATTGCGGTGGCGATGCAGCTGGCGTTCATCCTTTACAACTGGGCGGCGTTTCCAGCGTATCATGGCACGCGGCCGTGGCACGGCGACAGATCCCAGCTCTACGTCCTCGCGCTCCTCGTAGGCGACGGGCTCGGGTTCTACTTCCAGAGCGCGTTCGCGTACTTGCTCATGAGCCTCGTGTCGCCCGTGACGCACAGCGTGGCGAACTGCGTCAAGCGCGCGCTGCTGATCATGCTCTCGATCTTCCACTTTGGGGACATTGTGACGCCACTCAACTGGTCCGGCATGGTCCTCGTGATCTTTGGCGTGTACTTTTTCACGATGGCGTCTCGGCTCGAGCGCGAAGTGATCGGCGACAGCAGTGGTGGCAAGAGCAGCAAAAGCGTCGAGAGCACTGGGTCGCTCGTCGCACCGTCTCTCGGTGATGCGATTCAGAGGAGTACGATCGTGGCGCTGTCGGAGATCCGCATCGACAAGAGCGGCAAGTTTGGGTGATGATGCGACAACACGAGCGGCTGGGAGACCAGGCGCTGCCTGTGTATGCGTGTGTCTTTCGCTGTAGCATACAGTACTGCGTCCGCTCTCGGGTCGCTGCTTCGTGTGATGAATGATTGCATCATGTGCTGCACTGAAGAAGAATGCAATGGCAGACACTTTTTGCCAATATGGTACTGCAAACGAACCGATGCGTTGACTGCAAGACGCAGACGATGGAAAGCGCAACTTGGTAATCATGCAGTACAGTAGCTTCAGTCACGCACAACGGAAGGCTGTTCAATCGAAGTGATGGTTGATGTCTTGGGTACGAGCAAGACCTGGCGGCGTGGAGGTGATCGATCCTGCAGTTCGCCCACTCCATTGTGTTTGTCGATACTGAAGTCGTTTTGACAGACACTCAGCACGTCTTTTTACAAATATTTACGTGTAAAAAATCGCTCGAGTTCGGCAAACTCGAGCAAAACGCAAAACGCAAGAAGCACAGACAAGTCGGGAGCTCCTTGCAACCATGACGGCCGACTACGCACGCGAGCTGTTGCGGCGACAGTTCCTCGGTCCGTCCTGCGTTTACGTGCTCGTGTGTGAGATGCTTGGTGCGCGTGAACACGTCCACGCTGACGCGTGTGCTTCTTCTCCCCTCCTATTTGTCCCCACTCGCTCAACTCGGATATCGCTCTAGAAATGAGTCGGAACCCGCCCGAGGGCGTCTCCGTCGGACTCGGCGACGACGAGAACATCTTCAACTGGGAGATTATGCTCGTGGGACCACCTGACACGCTGTACGAGGGTGCCTTCTTCAAGTGCGCCCTCGAGTTCCCGCCCAACTTCCCCAACATGCCGCCCAAGATGACGTTCCGGTCGGAGATGTGGCACCCGAACGGTAGGTACCGTTCTCTATGTCCGTCCGCTCACTCACACCGAGCCATACGCATGCGCTTTCGGTCTCTCTCTTTGGAAAGCGTGTTCACACTCGCCTTGCGCTTGTTGTTTACGTGTGGGAGCAGTGTACCCGAACGGTGTTGTGTGCATCTCGATCCTGCACCCGCCAGGAGAGGACCAGCTGAACCAGCAGGAGACGGCAGACGAGCGGTGGCGCCCAATCCTCGGCGTCGAGTCGATCCTCGTGTCGGTCATTTCCATGCTCTCAGACCCAAACGACGAGTCGCCCGCGAACATTGACGCTGCGGTACGCCAAGTTACTGTAGTGTGGGAATGTTTTGAGGTTTGCTTGCGAAGGGAGGTTGAGGTACTCACATTGGACGCTTGATATGGCTGTGAATGCACGCACAGGTGGAGTGGCGAAGCGACAAGGACGCGTTCAAGAAGCACTGCCGCCGTATTGTGCGCAAGTCCCAGGAAGATATTTAGTCACCGCCTGAGGAGATGATTTGTTGCTGTCCCGGGCCGTGTCCTCCTGCTTGCAAGGCAGGGATGCTTGCGCATGCGTGCGGTCGTGGGGGAGGAGAGAGAGAGAGAGAGAGGAATGGGGAGGGGGATCGCCGTCAAGGAGACAAAATCAGTAGAGTCCTTCCGGCTTTTGCCTCTGAGGACTCTGGAATGCATTTACCTTGCAAAATGTATCCTCGAGGGTCCTCAAATCCCCCATCTCCTGCGCATTTTTGTAATTTATGATTTGTAAATGGCCCAACTCCAAGCAGAAAAATCTGACCAAGCACCAGTCAGTCAGTCAAACTCTCGCCACGTCGACCCCAGCTCAAGCCTTCCCGGCAGCCTTCAGCTCTTCACCCCCTCCCTCCCTCATATCACGATGGTTCTCGCGCTCGGTCGGTCGCTCACGCTGGCCTCGCGCACCGTCGCCGCGCGTTCGCTTGCCACGCTGTACCAGCAGCAGCGCGCGTCCAAGCACACGCACACGCTCGTGCTCATCCGCCACGGCGAGAGCGAGTGGAACAAGCAGAACCGCTTCACCGGCTGGTACGACGTCCAGCTCTCGGAGAAAGGTACGCGTATTACTGTAGTAGCGCGTGTTCTCACGTCTGGTTGTCTGTGAACAGCAGTTCCACACAGTGACTGACACGTGGATTGCGGTCTCACTTCGCATTTGGATGCTCGTACCAGGCAACAAGGAGGCTGCGGCTGCCGGCGCGCTCCTGAAGCAAGAGGGCTACACGTTCGACATTGCGTACACGTCGTACTTGAAGCGCGCGATCCGCACGTTGTGGCACGTGCTGGAGCAGACCGACTTGTTCTGGATCCCGGTTATGAAGACGTGGCGCCTGAACGAACGCCACTACGGCGCGCTCACGGGGCTCGACAAGAAGGAGACTGTGGACAAGCACGGTGCGGACCAGGTGAAGGTCTGGCGTCGCAGCTACAACATCCCGCCGCCGCAGCTCGATACGGCGAGCGAGTACTACCCTGGCAACGACGTGCGCTACCAGAGCTTGCCGAAGGAAGTGCTGCCGCTGAGCGAGTCGCTGGAACTGACCGCGGCCCGTGTGCTGCCAGAGTGGGACGCCAACATCGTACCGAGCATCAAGTCGGGCAAGAACGTGCTGGTGGCTGCTCACGGCAACAGCCTGCGCGCGCTCGTGAAGCACCTGGATGGGATTTCGGAGGAGGAGATCACGGAGCTGAACATCCCCACGGGCATTCCGCTCGTGTACCACCTGGACGAGAACCTCCAGCCGATTCCGCACAAGGACGCATTCGCGCCGCTGAAGGGCTTCTACTTGGGCAACCAGGAAGAGATCCGCCAGCGCATCCTAGGCGTCAAGAACCAGACCAAGTAAGCTGTTGGGTGAGCGTCGCTCGTTCTCGCTGCGTCACTCGCGAGCGAGCGATGGCACTCGACGATGAGTAGCTTTACAGAGTAGCTGGGCTGGGATTCCCGTACAGTATGGCACCACGTTCAACAGTACGGGATTGTGAATACAGAATCGCATTGATCGATCACTCCAATCCGTCAGTCCGTCATCCACCAGGAATCACTATAGTGATAAAACTAAAGGAATAGGCGATAATTTGCTGGCGACAAAACCGAGGATGGTTGTCTGGCTGGTGGCGAGCATTTGCGGACCAAAAGCACCCCCACTCGCCTCGCCACACTCGCTCGCCAGTGTGCTTCTCCACCCCAGCGTTGTCGACCATGAGCATGATGAGGATGCACGCGTTCCGTAGTGCTCTGAGTAGCGCCCAGCGCCAGCTCTCGGGCCCGCGCGCCGCGTTCTCAGTGGCTGCGGCTGCCACCGCGGTAGTGCCAACGCTGTCAGCGGCTGAGTGGATGGACAACATCCGCCAGTCAGCCGAGAAGGACACGCACATCAAGAAGACCAAGCTTGCGAGTTTCCTCAAGACTGTGACGACGAGCGAGGAGCTCGAGGCGTCGAAGGAGATCATGAAGCTGTACGAGCAGAAGCGCGTGGACCCGGACTCGAACGCCGCTGGGCTCTTCGTCAAGAAAGCGCTCGAGCTCAACGCTGCGAACGTCGCGTTCGACGTGTTCGCTGCCAACTACCGCATTGGGCTTTTCCTTGAGCCCTCGACGCTCAACAAGCTTCTCTCCAAGTTCCTCAAGGACGGCGACTTCGACAAGGTCTTCCAGCTGCACGAGATTGGCTCGACAAAGTACCGCGTCAAGTCCACGGAGCGCACCTACGACATTCTCATCCGGTGCGTTTCTTGCACTGCTGCTGTTCCTGTGCGACCAGCAACACACAGGGAGCTCCGCCAGTCGACACTGTGCGACAAAGTGCTGACAAATCCCATGGGCTGGCGCTTATGTGTGTATGTGCGTGCATCCAGGGCTGCGATTGAGCAGGAGGATCTCGACAAGGCGGTCGCGCTGCTCAAGACCGCTGCGTACGTCGTCGCCTATCAGCGTAACGCCAGTCGTTTTGCAAGAGCTTTGTTCGCTGACTCTGTTGTCGTTACTTACCCACGTACCTCCTACAGTGAAAGCCACAAGCTCCAGCGTGTGACGTGCAACAACCTGCTGTTCAAGCTCAAGGAGAGCGAGCTGACGGAGAAGGTGCGTCCTGTGTCCTGCACTCTAAGTGCAAGTGACGTTTGGCCTACATAGCGCTACTGCTGATGCTGTGCGGACTGCTTCGCGTTGTCAGATCGATGAGGTTGCGGCGCTGATGAAGGCGGCGGGCGTTGAGCCGAACGAGACGACGAAAAAGATTCTGCAGTAGGCGGCTAGTGGGCGCCCACCGTCCTCTTCCAATCGAATACACACACACGTCCTCCCCATTTCCACACATTGCATTACCTTGGTATACAGTACATGGACAGTCTGTGTGAGTGCCCTCACAAGTCTTTGGTCACTCCAGGTGATTGATCACTCAAGTTTGGCAATACGATGCAATTTGAGAATAAGAGCACACACTTTGATAGGATTAGCCAAAGAAACGCGGGACGCTCGGGACGCGATCCAATTCCGTCCGGGACGAGCGGGACACCCAGCCCACAGCGCAGAGCCACTCGCCACCACACCACAAGCGCAACAAACGCACCAAGAAGGAGGAGGTCAGGAAGAATGCTCGCTGGTTTGCGCACGCTGGCGCTGCGCCGCACCGCGCGCCTGGCGGTGACCCCCGCGCGTGCCTTCAGCGGCAACGTCGAGTACCCGAAGATCGAGGGCACGGTGGCGGAGCTGACGAAGGACCTGAACACCATTGGTGTGCGCCTGTCGATCCCGACGGCGGCGCTCTACCTCACGACGCCCAAGATCAACCACGTGGTGCGCGAGATGAAGGGCCGCGACGAGCTGCACGAGGTGCAGCGCGTGCTGCTGCTCTGCGACGCCAAGTTCGCGTACCCGAGCGAGTTCGCTGCTGGCACGTTCTTCACTGCGTGTCTGAAGCAAGAGGCGCCAGAGCTCGCGCTCGAGTTCGTGCGCACGGCTGCGAACATGCGCCACTACGTGAACAACCGGAGCTTTCTGCGCCTTGCGCAGTACTACGCGGACCAGCAGGACCAGGGCGTTGTCGAGGAGATCTTGAGCCTCATGCACAGCAAAGGCGTGCGGCTCACGACCAAGTTTTACCACTTCCGCGTCACGAACGCCAAGGCGCTTGGGCAGTTCGACGTCGCGGTCGCAGCAGCCACGGAAGGGGCAGAGGCGCGAGAGATCAACTCGGACCTCATCCTCCAGCTGCTCAAGGGGCTCGAGGGCGACGCGTTGAAGGAGCAGGTGCGTCAGTCGTTTCTGCCTTGATGCTCCATTGCGCCTACTGCTGCTGCTAACAACCACTTGTGTGTGTGGTGCTTGTGCGAACAGATCCCACTCGCCAAGTACCTCGCGGCCAAGGGCGACGTGATCCTGAATGCGCGTCTCAAGGAACTGATAGCCGACCATTAGAAGAGCGAGTGAGCGTAAGGAAGCGCGTGCGGACGAGCGACAGGAAGAGCAGCAAAATCAGCGTCAACGCACACACTTCCTGTTGCTTCTTCTGCCTCCTCGTAGCGCTGAGTGGCTGGCTCACTAGGGGAAACGGGACACAATCGCTTGCTACAATGGTTTGCTACGACGAGCTCAGTCAGTCGTACAGCGCTTTGTCCGTGAGCAGGGACTCGCTATAGAACGCGTCCGAGCCAAGCAGCGTGCGCTTCCGGATCTCCACGACAGCGAACGCAAGCAACGCGCCAAAGCCGCCGAGCATCACGATGGCGCCCACGAAACTCACAGCGCGTTGCGACAAGCGGCTTCTGCGGCGTACGCTCACACCGCCCCTTGTCTCAGCACCAGCACTCGCCTTCTTCTGTGTGTCCTCATGGCTGTGCAGCCGACTTGCAAACACGGTCAGCTTGCCGTCCGTGGTGCTGTTACCAGTACGGAGACTCTCGTACGTCGCTGGCTTGTCGTTCACTTGGAGCAACGGGTACAACTTCCAGACAGCGTGGATGTCGGTCACTGCGAGCAGCTCCCGCTGGCCCATGCTGGCGAGCACGTCCAGGCGCTCGTCCATGTCCGAGATGACTGGGAAGACACTCTGGCACCACGCTGGCATTGAGGACGACGACACGGAGGAGGAGGAGGAATCACTGTGCACGAACGCGTCGGACGGGTGGTGCATGATACTGAAGAAGTCGTACGGGACCTTCTCGCCCTCGTCGTCTGCAGCTGTGACTGCGCCGACTGCCTCTTGCTCAATAATAAAGTGCGAGCGCTTCGCGTCCGGGACGCACTCCCATGCGATGCGCACGTGGTCGTCCCGGTCCGCGCGGTCGATCGTGTGGTGCAAGCCGACGGCGTGGAGCAGCACGTGGATGACGTTGCCCACGCCGCACTGCGCCGACACGCCGAGCGGCTGCTGCCCGCCGATGCGGCCGACGTACGAGTAGCACGACGACGCTGTGGCGCGCACGTTCACAAAGTCGTGCGAGCACGTCGGGTCGGAGCGGCACGAGCCGCCGGCGCACTCGTTGAACGCAAAGCCCGTGACCGCAGTGATGTGCGCCATGGCGTCCCGCACCATAGCGCCGAAGCGGCGTGCGCTCAGGTCAACCTGGAAGCAGAGGTGGCCGTCCGGCCACCGATGGTCGCGTTCCGCATTGTAATACCCGTGGAGCACTTGGGTCGTCGACGGCTGCGTCGCGTTCCACGTGAGCATCTCGCCGATCGCAATGTCGCCCTGTGTCACCATGATGTTGTCGTCCGTGAGCACGTAGTCGTACTCGATGCCGCGGAACAGCACAGTGCCCTCGCTCGGAGGCTCAGTACCGTCGTCATCACCACCACTCGACGCACGAGGCTGCACCTCCTCCAGTAGCAGGCGGCAGACTCCAGTGAGTGGGCTCACGACCATCGGTGGGCGGCACGTGAGCGCCTGCTCCTCAAAGTCGACGTCCTGCGACGGCTCGCACTGGAAGAGCTCACCGTCGCCGCGAACGAGGTCCTGCTCGCTCGCTGGTGCGACCTCGTAGCCGCAGAGACACGAGCAGTCGAAGACGCTCGCAACCGGCCAGTCATTGGCGAATGCGTTCGCAGGGCACTCGGAGAACGTGAAGGCGCCGTCCATTGTCATCGACGGCGCCTCGTTGCACTTGGGTGCCGCCTTCTTCTTCTTCTTCTCATGTGGCTGGGACGTCGCACTGTTCACCTCCATCGCTTGAACTAGCGGCTGCAGGCCATAGATGCACTCGCAGTTGGCTCTGCTCTGGAGCGGCCAGTGCTTGAGGTACGCGAACTTGGGACATCCATTGTCGTTTGCGAGGAACCACTCGCTGCAGCGCTGCAGTCCATCGTCGCGGTAGTAGCCACTCGCGCACTCGCAGTCGGCGAACGACTCTTCCACATGCTGCTCCAGCGACATCTTGTACGAGTGCAGCGGACACGCGTATGTCGACAAGCGGACACAGACCATCTCGGGCGTCTTCCAGCCGTACCCGGGGAGGCACTCGCACTGCGCGACCGAGTACGGCATCGCTGTGAGCGGCTTGGAGAACGGAGGACACTCGAACAGCTCGTTAAGCGTGGCAGCTGCACCACCGTCGCTGTCGTCGCCGCCTGGCTGGCTGATCTTGTCGCACGACTGCATGAACTCGTTGCGAGCGTACCGCTTGCCTTGTTGGAGACACTCGCAGTCGAAGAACCCGCGCGGGTTGGAACCGACGAGGAGGTCCCCACGCTTTACCGAGTCGCGCGGGCACACGTACGACGCGCTCTCTCGGATGCACTCGCCCTTTCCCATGCTCTTGACGAAGCCCCACTCACAGAAACAGTCTGCGAACGACCTTGGACGAACGCTCCCCGACGCTGCGACAGCGTGCGGAGGACACTGGAACGTCTTGTCGCTCGCCAAGCACTCGCCTGACTGGTCGTTCTTGGTGAACGGGCTCAGGCAAGTGCAGTCAGCGAGCGAGGTGACTGCTCGACGACGAGACTTCTCCACATAGTTGCCGGCGCGAGGACACTCGTGCAGCAAGCACTGGCCGGTGGCGTCGTCTTTCGTGTACGGGTGCTGGCAGCCGCAGTCGGCGACTGATTCGGGCGTCGCAACGTCCGCTTTCGTCTTGTAGCGTCCGAGGCAGCGAAAGACGTCAGACGCGCACGCTTGGCGGGAATCGTCGCGGGAGTGTCCTGGCAGACACACGCAGTCCCCGAAGCCCAGCGGCCGAACGATCGTCGCTGTCGAGCCTGTGGGACACCGAAAGACGGCAGCTTGGCGAGCGCTCTCGTCATAGACATCGAGCCGCAGATTGGCGGCGCTGTTCCTGCAAACGCAGTCTTCGAGTGACTCCATGTCACGCGGGAGCAGCATCGCCTCACATGGTGCAGGGCAAACTGCAGGAAAGAGATGGTCGCTTCGACTACGCTCAGTAGAGCTCATTCATTAAATAGAAGCAATGCGGTTCACGAGAGTCGTTGACTGAGCGTACCGAAGAATGCAGCGTCCGTCAAGTGCAACGAGAGCGCACAGAGCGCGAATACGAGTCGCACACGCGCCATCGAATCGACAGGCCCGGTTACCTGAGCGCCTGCAAGCTGGGAAGACGTCGAGTCGGGAAATGGGCACGTCCAGCATTCGCTTCATTGTCACTCAAAAGCAAAAGCGCAAAAGATTTGGTCGAAATACGACTGTTCAAGATCGCGTCGCTTCGCACGGATCCTTGGATTTATTCACTATCCACCCCAAAGCTGCTGAGCATTTGGCTTTAGATTTGACTCACGCAACACACTTACCAAGAAGTTATAAGAAAGCCTCTACAGGAATCCCTCAAAATATCGGGCGCCAAACAGCTGTTATTTTTTATCGGTTTGAAAAGGGGTCAAAATCGTAAAAAAAATCTCTTTTGACTATTTAACTAGAACTCGCAAAATACAGTTGTGTGCCGGATTAGGATTTTAGTGGGTATCTCCAGCCCGCAGAGCTGGATTAGGGTTTTGTACCGCTTTTAGGGGTTAGTTTAGGATCAAAAGGAATCTAATTTTAGGGTTTAGGGTTTAGGGTTTAGGGTTCGGAAGATAGCTGTTAAAGTAAGCCAACTGAGGTGCAGACTGTTTCAAGCATTTGTTGAATGAAATGGATGCGCACGCTCGTCGCTACCGCCTCTTGCGCTCAAATCTTGGACGAGCCAACGTAGATGACGTTGCGCGAGAGGCAAAGGTCCGCC
>JAASFJ010001195.1:0-11103 GCA_023333755.1 Globisporangium uncinulatum
CATTCTTTTTTCTCTCACACGAAGGCTCGGACAGCCGAGAGTGCGAGCACTCACTATACTGATCCGTATGAGGAAATGTATAAACAGTATGAATTTTGTTGTTATTTTATCCGGACGTGACCGAACCGTATTCGGACAGAGTACCGTGACCGAACCGTTAGGATATGGTATGTTTCCCGTGGACTCATTTCATGCAGCTCATGGCTCCATTCAAGATCGCGCGTGCCCGCTCTTCAGTGGTGAAGTGGCGGCACTCGCCACCGCCGTGGTGCCAGAGGGCGCCATAAGCAGCCGCGAGCTCTCACCGCGGACGTAGACGACTGGCGGGCGTTCGTGCTGCTCGCCGAGCAGGCGGTCGAGGTCCGTTTTGTAGCTGTCAAAGTTGCGTTCGAGCGTGTCGGCGTACACGCGCAGCTCTGGACAGAGCGTCGCGAGCGGGAGCCAGATCGGCCGCAGCACGTAGTTGATAAAGTTCATTTGCACTGTCACGCGCGTCTTCATCTGGTGGAGGTTGGTCATGTACGAGTCCACGGGTACCTTGAGCTCCGCCTCGCTCTTTGCTTGGTTCTGGAACTCTGTGAGCACGCGCATGCCCCACCGCACAGCCTGTTCGTACGGCAACGCCTGTCCTGACAGGTCCGCAGCGTGCAACACGACCGCCATGAGCACGTAGCGCTTGCCGGCGAGGTGGCGGCGCGAGAGGCTTTCGACCGCTTTGCACGTGCCAAAGTGCTTCGCCATGTCGGTCGCAAGGATGCAGTGGATAATGAGCCGCCGGACGCGCAGGAACGTGTCGCGCGGGAGGTTCTCGAGGATGTTGGCGGCCTCGTGGCCCAGTATAATGAACGTCACACGGCAGTGGTGACGCTCGAGCACTGCGTCGTCGTTGTGCGTGAGCGCCATTTGGCTCACAGACTTGACCTCAAAGTCGTTGTTGTTGCCTGGGTGGTCAATGTCGTGGCAGAGCGCCGCGATGAGCATCGCGAAGATGTCGACTGGCGAGAAGTACGCGCCACACGCCCGTCGCACGATGCTGTAGGTCGCGTGCGTGACTTGGAACGCGTGCTGGAGGTTGTGGAACGGGTTTGGGCGGTAGTGGCTCGCAACGTGCGAGAGGAACGTCGCGAACGTGTCACTTTCAACGTGGAACGTCTCGAGGAAGCCGAAGGTGCGGAAGATCACCGTCACGGACAGGAAGATGTCAGTGTTCGAGAGGTCTAGGCAGCTAAAGTCCCATCGGTCGAGGTCTCGGACACTGATGGTCTTGCCGTTCTCACGCGTCAAGATGAGCTCGTCACTCTGGTGCACCGCATTCATCCACGACTCTGTCGATGTGGCCCCAGATCCGCTTGACGCTGACCCGACTGGCGCGAGTGTGTCGATGCCTTCCACTTCGTTCAGCTGACAGTACTTGTGCACGATCGACGAGATGATCTCTGCTTCAGTGACCGCGGGCGACTCGGGTGTGACCACTGAGCTCGTGACTTTGATCGCGGCCAGGGGGTCGTCTGCTGCATCGCCAGCACTTTCGCGCGAGTCGCTCAGACCGTAGTCTGAGACGACCTTGTAGTACGAAATGTCGAGCGAGAGGCGGCCGAGCGCGAACTGGATCTCGCGGCAGTAGCGCACCATCGTCGTCGTGTCTGTGGTCGTGAACGGCACGACGTGGGCGCGGTCCATCTTGTTGATGCCCATGGCGACAGCGACGATCTTGGGGTTCACTGGCGCGTGGTCTTCAAAGACAGGCATGCAGAGCACGCTCGTCGTGCGGTAGCCCGTCTTCGCGTCGAGACTCGGGTCGAAGAGCGCGTGCGTGTACGCATCCCGCGTGCACACGGTCTCGCCGGTCGTGGCCACGAGGCCAGAGAGGCCTTTGTTCATCGGCATGCGCACGTTCTGGCCGTCGATTTGTGTGATCCACAGCTCCTTCTTGAGCTGATCTACGAGGAGGAACCCGAAGCGGTCGCAGCCCAGGAGCTTCCTGCCCTCGTCCACTATCAGGTGGACGAACTCGGCGACAGACGTCGAGTGGCTCACAAAGTCCGTGAGCTTCAGTCGCGCTTCGGTGATGCGCTGCGACGTGATTACTTCGCGCAGCAGGTTCGACTTGTGGAGTGAGATGCCGGCGGCGTCGGCAGCGTAGTTGAGGTACAGCGCGTCTTCGGACGTGAACTCGCTGCCGTCCGCCTTGTTGGACGCGCACACGACCGCGAGGATGTTCGCGTCCGCGTCTTTCACCGGCGCGCAGAGCACTTGGCGCGTCACGAACGAGCTCTTCTCGTCAAAGCTCGAGTCGAAGGCCGGGTGCTCCTGGGCCGCGTTCGTGAGCACGAGCTGCCCCGTACGCATGACGACGCCTGCGATGCCGTTGTGGTCAGTGTGGTATTCGTCTTTCGCTGTCGGCTCGACGCCGCTTGCGATGTAGAACGCGTCCGTGCCTTCGTCGCGCACATACAGCGCAATCTTCTCAGCATTCAAGAGCTCGTACGAGACGGCGATGATCTGGTCGAGCACGGACGCGGCCGTGATCTCGGCCGAGATGTTGCGATTGAGCCTGAGCAAGCACTCGATGCGGCTCTGGGCGACCTGGTGCGCCTTCGCGAGCGCCATGTTCCAGATCGCCATGCCCGTGATCACGCAGATGTAATAGAAGCTCTCCTTCTCTTGCGCCGACATGATGGAGGTCTTTGAGAGCTGGGTCGAGGTCGAGCGGACGACGTTTGGAGGCGGCTGGACGCCTCGAGCGCCAGTGTCGCCTTCGTCAGTTGCAAGAATGCCACTGCTGTTGCCATGATGCAGCAGTCGCTTTGCTGTGATGACTTGGAAGACGCCGACGATGACCCCGTGTACATTGAAAATAGGCACGCAGAGCAGCGCTTGCGGGTCAAAGTCGAGCATGTCGAGCTGGTCTTCGTACAGGTCGACAATGTCCGAGTCCCCTACGTCGTCCACCTCGAGTGCCTTCCCGGTCTGCGGCCATCCACCGCCGTGGAGACAAGCGTAAGCAGCGGAAGTGTCAGTCACAGGAAGAGTATGCAAGCTTCTCGCTCGTATCGCCTATGGCCAGCCACTCACGAGCACGACGCGACCGAATGTCGTGGTGCTGTCGACGAGAATCGTCCCTTCCTCCATGTAGTCGCGACCAGGGAGCACTACAGGCGGGTTCGAGAAGAGTTCGATCGCGTCCTTCTTGTCGTTGAGGACCCCGAGCGAGTACTTCTCGGCGCTGATCACGCTGCGGGCGGCGCACAGTGCAGCGCCGACGACGTCCAAGTACTCGCACTTCTGCGAGACGTCTCGCGTCGCATCCATGAGTGCGCGTAGCTGACAACCAGAGAGTGGAGTCATCAGCAGCCAGTCAGTCAGCGACGTTGAGCGACCTCGAGCGAGATATATAACGTACGCTCTCCTCTCGCACGAGGAGCTGGTTGAGCTCCTCCGCTTGGTCGCCGAGCAAGTCGCGGATCGTCGCGGATGACATGAGTGTCGTCTTGGACCGGGCTCTGGGAAACGCGGTAGGGGCTCTAGTGGCCGGTCGGTGCAGGTCCGGACGGAAGGACACACACCGTTCCAGCTGGTCCTGACGTGTGTGCAGCCGCGCTTCGAGCGCGAGCATCTCAGCGTCCATCTGCTCGAGCTCGACCGCGAGCGCGTTCTTCTCTGCAAGCGCCGCTTTCGCCCCGTCCAGAGCGGTATTAAGTGCGTCCAGTGGCACGCGTACCATGGACTTGTCGCCGCCGGGCACAGCGGCGTCGGGCAGCTTGTCCATCGCGACGTTTTATGGCGCAGTGTCTGTTAAACACACTCCATGAGTATCCGTAGAATGCATTTCGTTTCTAACATTCCACCACGACCATGGTCGATATGGTGTGCAGGTCCGTCGTGAGTATGCGCAACAAAGCTCGGCTCCTTGCCTTTCGATCATTCCCATAAATCCCGACCGCAGCGTGCCGCCTCCGACGTGCAGTACGCACGGTCCTGCTTTTCAATCGCCCGACGTGGTCAAGCACAGCTGGTGCATGACAGGGCCACCGTACAACTCAGATTTCGCTCACTTCGCGGCCGATTTCGTGCTTGGAGCCCGCACTCCAGCGGTACAAGCTCCACGCGAGCGTGTCGCCGACTGTGTTTACGGTAGCGAACGGCGGGAAGCCCCAGCAAGCACGTCTTGTTGATTCCTTGTAGTGTGTGGGATTCTCCAACCGCTCCTGTCAGGACAAAACCAGTAGAAGGATGGTAGATCCAACATACATATTCAACATGGCATTCAATGAGACGTTATGTATGCTCTGTACGCGAGCGCGAGAGTACGGAGCTCGGTTGCTTTACGCCTTGGAGCCGCAGTTGCCGGGCTCTGGCGCCACGCACTCGACGGCGCGCGCTGGTTTGTCGGGAATGCCCTCGTCCGCAAAGCACGAGAGCACGCCGTCCTTGCACTGTGCGTACACACTGCCCTTGCGCATGCGGCGGCCGACGAGGTAGCAGAAGCCTGTGTTGCCCGAGAGCTGGATCGCAGCACCTCCAGACTCAGTGCACGGAGTCGAGTCGGCAGCGGCCGAGGGGGCGGCGGTCGCGGCCAGCAGCGCCGTCAGGAGCAGCAGCAGCGTCGACGTCTTTGCCATCATGAAGGAACTTCAAACTTTGAAGGAAGTCAGCGTGGGCTTGCAAACTCATGGATTTTATCGCTTGTTGCAAGCTGAGATTTTGATTTCAAAAAAAAATCCAAAAAATTGACCAAAGCACGCGCGAGCATGGCAGAGCTTGAGGCGTCGGCGTCGTCGACGGCGGAGGCCCACGGCATGTCCCGCATGCAAGAGCTGCTGAGCTCGTACTACGGCATGCAGGACCGCGAGAGTGAGCAGGAGACGCTGCGCAACATCGACGCCAAGGGCTTCGACGCCGGCACGTACGTCAAGGTGCGTGAATGGGAGGCGAGTGTCGTGCCCCCTCAACCCACATGCGCGTTTCACCCTCACCACTCGACCTCTCCCCCCACTCGCTAGGAGATGCTCCAAACCCGCGGCTTGAACGACCTCCTCTCACGCGACGACCAGCTCATTGGCGAAATCAAGGAGCTGGACACGAGCATGCAGATGCTCGTGTACGAGAACTACAACAAGTTCATCAGCGCCACCGACACGATCCGGAAGATGCGGACGAACGTCGCGAGCATGGAAGACGAGGTCGCGAAGGTCGTGCGCAGCATGGACGTCATCACGGACAAGAGCGAGAGCATCAACGTCGCGCTCGCGCCCCACCGGTCGAAAGTCGAGAAGCTCATTGGCGTCCGTCGACTGCTCAAGCGCCTCGAGTTTATCTTTGAGCTCCCCCAGCGTCTCAATACGTGCGTTTTGTCTCGTGGATTGCATCTGTCGTTTGTTTACTAATCAAAACAAACCCTCGACGACGTAGCGCACTGAAGCAGGAGGAGTACGCGAACGCAACGCAGTATTACTTGCTCGCACGCCAGATCCTCGGGCGCTACGAGCACATTGCGTCATTCAAGGTGGGTGGGTAGTGCTAGCGTTTTTGCCTCCTACAGTGGTGTCACGCATTCTCGTGGGTGACCGTGAGTGTGGGTCTCTCACCTAATCCCATACGGTGTCTTCTGGTAGACGATCCAAGTCGAAGCCGAGCGGATCGTGCAGCAGCTGCAGCAGATGCTCTCGAAGCGGCTGACCAACCCTGCACTGGCGTCATCCGAGGTACGTTAAGTGCGCTATTCGTACCCTCGTCACTCCCACGCTCTCCCGTCCCGCCCTCTCTTCTCTCATCCCATGAACGCATCATCCCTCCCCACGAGCAGATCTGCGAGACCGTGACGCTGCTCACGCAGCTCGACGCGTGCAGCGACGACATGCGACAGCAGTTCCTCGACTGGCACCAGACGTACTTTGAGAAGCGCCTCACTGTCTTCACAGTGCAGGCACAGACACCCACCGACAGCGCCGACCCTGAGACAGTTCTCGCGTTCCTGCAGCGCTTGAACTGCGACGTGCTCACGCCACTCCGCACCGTCTTCCGTGTCTACAAGACGAACTTCCTCCCTGAGCTCGTCGCCAAGGAGGCCCGTGGACAGCTCCGAGCGTCGTCTGCACTCCCGGACGACGCGTTCGTGACGTTTGCACGCGAGCTCTTTGCGCTCTACTTGCGCGCGTGCGCCGCCCAGTTCCGACGTCCCCACCAGGAATTTGTGCGTTGTGCTGACGTGCTGCGTCCATTCGCCCGTGAGTGAAGGTTGTGTTCATGTGCTGACTCACTCGTATGCTGTGTGTGGATATGAGGAACCAGGGTTCTGAGGACGAAATCTACGCGTTCCAGAGCACAAGCGAAGCGAGCGAAGCGTCGCTCTTTGACGCCGTCACTAGCAGCGGCGCAGCCGTTAGTGGTGAGTACGTGGTGCTCATGAGCGTGCTCAAGTACTTTATGGCGCACGTGAAGGACGTCGACGCCGTCGTCCCGCCCTGTCGCCTCATTGGCGGAGCAGTCGATGTCGTTGGCGCCTGCGTGCGCTTCCAGATCGAGCGCGTGTTCCGCCGCTTGCGCCTCGACACGGCCGAGCTGCTCGTGGCCGCGCACTCCCAAGTGCACCATTTGCGCGAGAGCAGTCGGAGCCTGAGCCAGGGCACCACGAGTGCAGGAATGCGCATCTTGCCAGTCGCACAAGACGCTGCACGCAGCTTCACGGCGTTGATGCAGCAGGTGCTGCGCCAGATGGAGCCGTTGGCGCAGACTGGCGCGAGCATTCTGCGCGAGATGAGCCGCTTGTTCTCCGACTTGGTCCAGGTATGCATTCGCATGCGCGTATGGATGTCGTCATCATTTTCGGTTGACCAACACTCACAGGCTTGTATGGTGTATACCCCCATTTTGTATGTATACACAGTCGCAGTTTTACCACTTCCTCAAGTGGTTCAACGCGTCAATGGTGACGTATACCGAAGGGAAGCGTGCGTTCGCCGCTCTCACTGGTACAGAGGCTGAGCAAGAGGACGCACAGCTGCCGTGGCTCGAGCCCACGCCAGCGTTCGTGCTCTTTCTCGCGTTCCTGTGCGAAGAACTCGCAGCCGATGGGATCGTCGCGTGCATTCAGCTGCTGGTCGAGTGCCTGCCGACCACTGCGTCGTCTGGCGTCCAGAGTCCACTCCAGTCGCCCCATCAGGCGTCCAATACGGCGTCCCTGGACAGTAGTAGAACCAATAGTGGCACTGTCCGGGCCACCAAGCCACTGGACGTGGCGCACATGGTGCAAGTAACACACGAGACGAGTGTGGAGCTCATCCAGCACGTGGCCAAGTATTACGGGAACCAGCTCGTTGCGCTCGTGCGCAAAGGCGTCGAAGCCACCGCGTGGCTCGACCTGGACGACGAGCCACGCAGTGTGCAAGAGATGGCGGCTGCAGTCGTGGAAGCCGCGCTTCGCAACGGCCGGGAGCTCGCGCTAGCGCTCGGGGACGAGCAGAGCACCTACGTTGTCCACACTGGCAGCGGTGCAACTGGCGCGTCACGGTCGTTCGGCAGCCGCGACTTTCGACGCCGCACGAGTGGACTCAAGTCCCGCGAGCCTGCAGCTCCTGGCGCTAGTGGTGGCGGCATGCAGCTGGACGTGGAGCGCATCTTTGCCAAGCAGGTGCAGGTCTTTCCGTCGACCTTACCTGGTGGCAGCTGTGCGCTGCTCACAGCCGAGTGGTTCGTACAGAGCATGCTCCAGATGGCTGCGAAAGCGCTCGGGGAGCTCGTGCGGACGCAAGAGCTGAGCAAGTTTGGGCTCCAGCAGGTGCAAGTGAACGCCGAGTTTCTACGCGCGACGACAGCGCAGCTTGTACTGGCGGCCAGCGGCCAGGAAGAGATCGAGCGGCTGCTCTCGGATGTGCTCTCGATCGCGCGCGAGCGGGCGGTCGAGGACGTGCTCATGGAGCAGAGTAGCGTGGTGGCGATTGTGAGCACCAAGAGCACGCAGGTGCTCTCGCGCAGAGGTTAGAGGTGTGTGTGTGTGGCCCGGTCGGCCTCTCCATTGTCGCTTTCGTGAGTGTCTGCTGACGTACGACGCCACTTCGGCCGCGTCATCGCTCGAGTTCAATATGACTGGAATAGAAGGGCGAATGTCTTGGGTTTTGTAAGACCATACAAAGCAGGAGGTGGAGAGCTCTCCCACACACATGTTGATTTCAATTCACACCACCTCAGTATCAAAAAATCACTCGCGCTTTTCCTCTGCATCAAGCAGCTCCGCTCCCGACTTCCAAGCCTCCTCCCTTCTCCAACACCCCCCCACCCATACAGAATGTCGGACCTCAAGACCCAGTTTGAAGCCGCTGCGGCGCTCGTGAAGACGTTCACGAAGGAGCCGACGAACGACGAGAAGCTCGCGCTCTACGGCTACTACAAGCAGGCGACTGTGGGGGACAACACGACCGCCAAGCCGGGCATGTTCGACCTCACGGGCAAGGCGAAGTGGAACGCGTGGGCGGACAAGAAGGGGCTCTCGACTGACGAGGCCATGCAAAAGTACATTGACGAAGTCGAGAAGCAGAAGGCCGTGTACGCGTAGACACCGGCGATCGCGGGACATCTTTCTCTCTCTCTCCCACACGTTTGAAGCTCGTGCGTACTGCTTGGATACTCGCCTGCCCGCCCCCTCCATCCTCCATTCCCGCTCGCTTCGGCTTCCCCTCAACGGACAGCAAACAGCAGTGCAGGAGCAGAAGGCGTGAAAAGTATCAAAACCCCACAAATATGACGAACGCTTGCACTTTTGATACTTTAAACGCACACACAGACCCAGATACTTTGGAATGGGAGAGTCCGCTCTCCTCTGCCCGTGACGACACCTCTCCACTCACGCCTGCCACCACAGCAGCCAATTGGCGCGCAATAACATAGTCGCGATCGCTACGGATCGCTGCCCTCCACGTGTCGAACGCAACTGCACATGTTCGGCCCAGTCCGTCCCTACTTGATCGTGGCTTCGATCTTGGCCTCCATGCGTGCAAAGTCCGTCATGAGCTTGCTGATCTGCGTCGAGTGGAAGCCGAGCGTGTTGGAGATGGAAATCTGCTGCGTCGCGAGCTGCTGCTGCGTCTCCGTGTTCTGCGTCAGCAGCCGCATGAGCAGCACTTCCATCTGCTCGCCTGTCGTGACTCCATTGCCAGGACTCACGCTTCCAGTCGTCAGCACAGTCGAGAGCGGAGAGCTCGGACTCGTCCCAGTCCCAGTCCCAGCCTTGCTCGTGGGTGACGCAGCGGCTGACGACGGCAGCGACGCCAGCGACAGTGTCGAAGCAGTCGATAGCGACTGGTTCGAGCCGCTCACGTGACGCTGCACCAAGTTCTCGCTCGCAGCGTAGGCGAGTCGCTCGAGGATCGCAATGTCGCACGCTTCGCGCGGCCGCGTGTCGAGCACAAAGACGCTCCCAACCGCCTGTCCAGTCGCACGGTCCAGCACAGGCGCCGCCGCGTAGAAGCGGACGGCGGCAGCGCCTGCGACGAGCGGGTTGCGCTCAAAGCGCTTGTCTTTGCGCGTGTCGAGGACGACAATGGGCTCGTTCGTAGCCACTGTGTAGGCGCAGAACGCAATCTTGCGCGGAATCATCTTGTGCGCAAGCCCAGCGCTGGCTTTGAACCACTGCCGGTGTTCGTCCATGAAGCTCACAGCGGCCATGGGACACGCGAGCCGCGCTTTCGCAAGGTCGCAGATCATGTCGAACGGCTTCTCTGGCGCACTGTCGAGCACGTCGAGTGCGTACAACGCTTCTAAGCGACGCGTTTCGTCCGCACTGACTGGCGGCTTGGGCCACGGGTGGGACCACGACGTAGAAGACGGTGATGGGAGAGGTGACGCTGCTCGCGTCTCGAGCGCATGGAGTGGGGACGCGGCGGTGGCTGGTTTGCTGTCGTGCTGGCTCTGGTTGTCGTACAACCGCGTTGGGCTCCGGACGGGCTGTTCCCGGCTGTGGTTATTGTGGTTATTGTGGTTATTGTGGTTGTTCTCGTTGTTGTTGTTGCTGTCGAAGCTGTCTTCCGTGTCGTAGTCGTCGCCGCTGCCGTCCGACTTGGCGACCGGGGAGTGGAGGTGGCTGCTCAGCCACTCGCGCGCGTCTTCTGTGGGAGAGCTGATGGACACGTCAGCAGGGCGAGGAGACGATGCGAGCCGCTGTCGTTCCAGCGGCGTCTTGGGCGGCGCTGGCGCGTGGTGGAAGACGCACGTGACGCACACGCGCACGCGTGTGAGCCCGACAGTCGGGAGGACTGCGCTCTTGAGCAGCGTACAGCCGCTGCATATGATCTCACCGCACTATGTGGACACACGAAAGACGAAGAGAAGGCGATTGTGAGTTTCACTGTGTCCAGTGTGACGAGGTCGATAGATACATACACACGGAACGCACCATGCTGCAGTGGTGTTTGCGGCGGAACGTGCCAAACTGGCGCGTGCACACGTTGCAGAGCGAGCGCTCATTGTCGCTGACCCAGTCGGCCGGGTCCACGAGGTGCTGCACGAGGAACTCGTCGGTGGTAGCTACAGTCGCCTGTGGTGTGAGTGTGTCTTTGGACATTCTGTTATGTCGCTGCTTGGAGGTGTGCGTGCAGCGCTGTCGCGTTGGCTCTTTCTCTGTGGCCACACGAAGCGGTGCTTGTGGTTCGTGCACGAGGAAGTGGAACGCGAAATGAGCTCCTTAAAGCTCACAAGGTGGTGGTGCTGCGAGTGCACGCGCATGCGCACGAGAAGCCAGCAGCTTTCAGCGCGTCGTTTCGCTTTTCGACATTCGAGTATCGAACTTTAGTTTTTTCTGCGCTATGTGATTGGCTGTCTACAGAATCTATATTTTTATTTTTTACAAGTTGCATTTGGAAGTTTAGCTTTAGATGTGATAAAAAACGGTTAGATAACGATACAGTTGCGAACTTTTGTAACTTCCACGAAAAAAAAGAGCAAACACACTTACGCCGTGTTCGACTTTTGCTTACAGGCGTTTTCAATTGGGATCACAATCGTGTCAAAAAGGAGTAAATCGGAAATAGCCGAGTGCAACACGTGGCGGTCGAGCAAGCGCATGTGGCGCTCGCACGCGCGACACCGCAGCTCGCTCTCACTTCTACTCTC
>JAASFJ010001196.1:0-11102 GCA_023333755.1 Globisporangium uncinulatum
AAGGAGTTGATCGCCGTTGACATCGCTGACTTCGAGTTGGCAGGGACGAGGGCGTTGAGGCTCATGGTGGCGTCGTGTCTTGGTGGCGTGGCGGTGAATTGCGTTGTGCGAGCAGATGTGTGGACATTTATAGTGAAAAAAAGATGAATTAACGTTTATCGGAGATTTCTCAAATATAACCAAAACATGCAAACAATTTGACTTTTGTAGGAGCGCAAATATATTTTCAATTTGGTTCCGACATTTGATGTCGGAACTCGTGTCGGAAGAAGAATACCTAACCCCGTCTTATTCATTGGTTCAAAAATATCCCTACTATGCCATACAACGTAGAGTATTGGTCAATCGGTAGATAAAATATTTCTATTGGCCAAAATTCCACATACAAAGATCTAGTCAAAATCCTGCTTGCCGGAATAATGATCATATTCATCCATGTTTTAGCGTTATAGTGGGACGGTGGGGAATAAATTACGGATGTACCTTGTAAATTTTCATAATTTAGCGGTTCAGTGAACCAGTGGAGATGCTCTTAAGTTTTCCACGTCGCCACCACGACATCTCCATGAAGTTTGGCTGATCTGCCACTGCTGTCTGCCACCTATTTTGCTTCATGAGTAAGTGCAAAGTGGGCTGTGATAACGTATCTCTCTACTGTACTAACGGGTGTGCAGTTGATCTGGTTTATTGTAGATACAAGCGAACACTCTACTTCAACGATCGCCTGCTCTCCAAGGGTATATCGGCGTACGCAACCGCCTTCACCGCGAGTATCCCATGCAACTGGACGAGCAGCCTATTTTATGTCCGCTGTGTGGGAGTGGATGTGGGAATCGAACCAGCGAACTCTCTCTAATGTCTGCATGGGAATCGTATATGGATGTCAGGGCAGCTGAGGTCCGCCTGGGAGTCACCAAGGGCTACAAGGGGTGTATGGGGATCCCATTCTTCTTGTCATTTCGTAACACTGTGTTACGAACGAAACTGTGACGATCACGCCGGAAATTGGCCTCTTTTCGCCTTTCATTTTTAGATTTTTCAAAACTCTACCGGTCGTTCAGATTGGCGCTCAAATCAACGGCGGGAAATGGGCTCAGTACAGAACCAACAGGGCAATAGGCAATCGGAAAAGCTGGGAAGCGCGTTCGGCAGCATGCCGCGCACGGACAAGCCGGCACAGATATGCCATAACTAAGCTGTGTGTGCATGGGCGGGTGTGGGATGAGTGGGTTATAACTATGAAACGATTCGTGCTTATAGCGAACGCAGCGACCGAGAGGGATTCGAGGTGCGTGCGCACGCACGCGCAACGCACGGTTCGAACAGACTGAGTAGAGCGAGGCGAGCGAGCAGAATGGAGTGGCGAGGAGAGCAAAGACGAGCAACCATCGCCATCCGTCGAGATGGAGGTGGAGGCACTGATGGAGCGGGTGAGCTGATTTCCACAAGCACGTGGCGCAGTACATCGAGCGAACGTACCAGGTAAGCGTGTATGTGTGCACATGCGACGGGAATGCAGTTCTTGGTGTGCCGACGCTTGTCTGGTGGTGTTTTGCAGAAGTACCCGACCTCTTTGGAGACCCCAGCCTCCAGGCACAACGAGAAAGTGTAAGAAAACTCGCAAGACCATGTCTTCCCAGATCGTTTCACGACATACAACAAGAAGCTCGCATGCACGCACGGCGGTAAGCTGCGGAAGCAAGGAAGTGGAGTCCAGTCGCGCCAGAAGCACCGACGGATCGGATGCAACGAGCAGGTTGGTTCCTTCTCGCCCCACGATGAGATGTTCTTGCGAAGCACTGCCGGACACGCTCAGAAACTGACATTGTGCTGCCGATTGTGCCCGTGCTTTGGTAGATCAACGCGTGCGTCCGCGGGGCTCAAGGCGGGCGGAATGTCGGCGGGACCACCATCCGCCGCCCACAACCACCCAGTTACCAAGCGTACGTTGAAGGTGTACCTGCAAGCGCAGCTCGCCTGGCCGTTGGAAGTGAGCGGCACTGGCGAGAAGGCGGCGAAGGCTGGTGCTCACCAAAACAACATCATGCAGTACGTGAGGGCTGAGACCGTTTCGTAGGTGAGCATGAAAGACATCCACAACCTCGTGAACAGGATCAACAAGGAGCGCAGCTCAAACGCGAAGCCCGAGGAGCGGATCCAGTTCTACCTGGAGGACGTTACTCCCGAGGGCGTCACGCGATTCGCGATTGAGTGCATCGAGGACAAGATACTTTGTCGACTCAGCTTGGGGATAGTGCTGTTATGACTCATACCATGTAATGTATTCGTGTAGGTTGTCGTTCGCCTGATCGCGCTTCAGATAGCACACATGCGTAAGATGTTCGCGCTCTATCCGGACGTGTTGCTCATTAATGCCACGCAAAACACCAACAACGTCAACGACAATCTCTTCTCCATCATTGTGCACGACACCTACTTAAAGGGTCAACGCGTTCAGGTACGCAACGAGTGAAAGACACTGTGTGGATGCTACCAGACGCTGCGAGCACTGCCGGACACTGATAGGCACTACAATTTGAATGTGTTCACAGCATGCATTGGTCTGAACGAGCGAAAGGTGACGCTCACAGCTGCGTGCGACGCGATCAAGAGAGCGAACCCGTGCTTGAGCGACATCGAGCGTGTGATGATCGACAAAGCTTTCACCAACATGCCAGCGCTCGCCAAGGCCTTCCTACAGGCGCGCTTTCTTATGTATCATTGGCGTGTGAAGAAGTACCTGCTTCAAGTGATGGTGAAGGCGAAGCACGCGTTCGCCATGTTCGAGAGAGAGAGAATGTTAGAGCTGCGTGCGACGACCTGATCCGAGCTCCGTCAAAGCAGAAGTACGAGAGCTTACTCGCGAGTCAGTAAATTTAGCGCTCGACTTCCTCCGGCGAGGTGGCATTGTGAGGACTCCATTTCTAGCGGAACTACTTTGGAGACACGTTGACCAGTGTGTCAGCGCATCTAATGATTGTCATATCGACGACTTGGAGGGCAAAAAAGACTCGGTATCTTGACGAGCTTGCGCACTCGAGCACTGTACGCTCGGCTCCTTTTGGTTGTGCCTGACAGGTGTACTGCACGTGGATGAACTAACTTGCTGATGCGCAGATTTGGATTGCTTCGACATTGCAACTTCTGCTACAATGACAGCACTACCAGGAGACCTTGTCGACGAGCACAGCGTCCACTCCGACAGCCTTATTCCGGTCGCCTTTCAACTTAGTGCTGCAACTCCAAGGATGCTATGCTAAGCGCTGGGAGCTCCCGCCAATGCTCTCGCATTCTCGCTTCGCGTTCTTCGTCGCGACCACACCAAAGGCGACGCTGTGCTCTGGTGTAACCGTGCCGGGAAGCACAACACGACAGCAACTCGGAGAGTCGCAGCGACCAAGAAAACGGATTGCAAGTTCCTCTTCCGGTGCAAGCGAGGGGAGACGATGTCTCGCGCGTCACAAAGCAGGAAGGGGAGCACCATCACGACATGTTGTCCGAATTAAGTGTGCATGCCGAAGCTCGACGGCTCAATGGTGAACAGAGGGGTCTTAACCAGCGACTTTAGCTGTTGGGCGTCCGCCCGAGTGCGCGTCTCGCAGTACTTCACAACGAGTACCCTCATGTGACGGCAGTGATCCCGACATCTACGATGAAAAGCAATTGGCACGAAGTGCCTTCCTGGCTGGAAGGACACCAACCCAAGCTGTCATGGATGAGCTCGCTGCGCGGTAGTACAGCTTTGCAGCTCAGCAGGACAGTACCAACAGCATCACGTACGTCTTCTTCGGACACACCACGAAGTACTTCTTCTGGATGCAACATACAAGACCAACAAGTACAAGATGCCGCTGTTGGCGTGTACCGGTGTCATGCCCACGAATCGATCCTTTCTCTGCTGCGCGGCCTTCATGAGCCGTGAAAGCGAGGATGACTATCGTTGGGCATCGTCCTCGATCCCGGATCACCTGGGAGAGTACGGAGCACTGGCTGTTGTGGTAACAGACAACGTCACCGCGCTTATGAAAGCAACGAGAACCACGTTCCCATTCATACGCCAGGTGCTCTGTCGGTGGCACATCAACCGAAACATCGTGAAGAAGTGCAAGAAAAACTTCGAGTCTGAAAATGAGTGGGATCGCCTGCTTCGGTCGTGGAACTTAGTGTGTACAGCCGCCAACCCAGCAGCTTTCGACGATGCATGGTGAGAGCTGTCGAGCTCGTTTTCTACCAACCCTCGCATAGTGCGTAATCTGGAGACGACATGTCTCGTGCACAAGACCATGTTCGCGGACGCGTCGGTGAACTCGCACCTCCACTTCAGCTGCGTCACGACGTCGCGTGCAGAGTCAACAAACGGTTTCTTGAAGAAGTTCATCTCTTCGTCGGTTGGCGATTTGCTGACTGTCTTCCAAGAGGTGCACGTCGGGATCGAACATTAACTCCATGAGCTGAAGAAGGAGCTTGCCGATGACAAGTTCAAGCGGCCGTCATTCACTGCAACTAGCGCCTACGAACAAGTTGTCAACAAGGTGTCACGGTACGCGCTCCGCACAGTGAACGAGCGTCTCTCTGGTACCGTGATACCCAATTGCTCGACAGTGTGCAAGACAACAACCGGATTGCCGCGTGCGCATATTGTCCGGGACAAGGTTCGGCAAAATCTACCCCTTCAACCAACCGACTTCCACAAACATTGGCATCTTGAGCGAGCATCAGATCACCAAACCAGAAGCACCACAAGCGATCAAAGCCTCGAACCCCAGACAAGCATTCAACGTCTAGAACAACATTTCAAACAAGCGCCGCCCCATGAACAAGTGGATATCATCGTGACACTCAACGAAACCATCATGTACGGCCCGAAAGCTCGTCTCCAAGATCCGAAGGCGGTACGTACGAAAGGCCGACCAACTGCGACTGGAAATCGGTCTACAGGACGTGATCCATCCGGCTTCGAGCACACAGAAAGCACTCGAAAGTGCGGGCTTTGCAAAGCTACGGGCCACAACAGAAGGACTTGCCCACAGGCCAAATGAGCTCCTTGATATTGCTACACTTTCTATCGATATCATGGCAATCGGTACTCCCCTGGGCGGTACGATCAGCGTTGGCTATCAGTCACACAAGATGTGCACACAGGGAACACCGAGATGCTCTGTACTGAGTGCGCGAGCATCAGTCTGAGACCGACGTAGCCTGTGAGCGCGGTGCCATCGTCGTGGTAATAGGCTACACACTCGCGGACCTCACAACACCACCAGCGTAGCAGTAGCTCGTGGTGGATTGGGTGATATTCTTTCTCTCTCTCTCTCATTCTCTCTCGTTATCTCTCGTTATCTTTCTCTCTTTTTCTGTGGTTCTGTTCATTTGGCACTTGCTCTTGATAACAAGCATCTGCCAAGCAGAACTTGCACCAGCACCATAACTTCCTGTAGCCTGTACGATCGTCTGAGAAGCGTAACGAGCACCTCCATCCGAATGGAGCATACGCTGGTGTTGTTGCCGCTGCAAGAGGCCGAAACAGACGACTCATAGTGTCCGCTTTATCGGCAGGCAGTATTAAGATAAAGCTTCTTCGCCCACATGCTTCTGCTTGGCTGCTGCTCTAGATCGTGCTCTCTAGTTGTCTACTGTGTTCGACCACCTTCAAGGCACACTTGTAGACATGGTTGTCGGGACCGCCGCGCGCACAGCGCGCATGTCAGTATACCGTAGAATACCATACAATCGATACAAGATACTAAGTACGCAAATCTCTTTAAGTACGAACCAGGGGTCAAAATAAATTTGTTGGGGATTAGAATATCATTCCCAATTAATAATAGTAATATCAAATAAATATATTCATAATTACTAGTACTAGCAAATATGAAGCCGATGACTTGCCTTTGATTGGTTGGTTTGCTTGGCGTTGCGACTCCCCGTTATTAGTTTTGACGACTTGGTTGTCGTGTTTTCACTGAGTAGTGCTGCTGAGTCGTGTCGTGCTACTCAGCTCGCTCGGGATCGCGCTCGTCGCTGCGGCAGCTATGAGGCTCGTTGCGACGACGTACGCCAGCCTCTTCACAGCAGATGTGAACGCGACCCGCGAGGCTTCGGCGCTGGTCCACACGCCGTTTGGGCTCGTGCCGATATACGGGTTCATGCTCGGGCTCCAGGGCACCTTCCGCGCGTGCGGCAAGCAGCTGCTCTGCGCGCAGTTCAACTTCGCGCTCATCTTTGGGCTCGGCATGCCGCTCAGGCTGCTGTTCGTGTTTACTTCGGCGCTTGGGAGTGGAATGGAGAGTTGGATTCAAGTGCAACATGCATGCTGAGATCATGCTCAGCTCGTGCCTACATCTGTTACCAGCGAAAGCACATGGAGCTCTCTCCAGAGATGCAACCACCGCCCGTCCGGGAGACGAAACCACCATTAATCGCTAGCGCTTATCGGCACGATCTTCAACAACCCCTCTCAGCTCGAACGCCATGTCACTAGTCGTGGCCACCCTCGAACGGTGGGGTCACGATTTGGTCGCGCAAGTAGGTGAACCGTGGCGTGCGGAGTTGCTTCGTCAGGATGTCAGCTAGCTGGTGGGTGGTCTCCGTGTACTTCACCGTAGCCGAACCATCTGCAATCCTCTCGCGGATGTAGTGGTGACGGATGTCAATGTGTTTGGTGCGCGCTGAGTATCCTGTGTTCTTCGACAATGCGATCGCTCCTTGATTATCCTCGTTGATCGTCGTCGGTGCGCTGATCCTTGCTCCGAGATCACGCACGAGTTGGCGAGCCCACACAATGTCCTGTGTCACTGCTGAGAGCGCCATGTACTCGGCTTCGACCGAACTGAGCGCAACGCTGGGCTGGGCTTTTGCCTTGTACACGACTGAACCCCCGTTGATGCGGACCATCACTTCAGATACCGACCGTCGGTCTTCTTGGTCATTACCCCAGTCGGCATCCGCGAATCCATCCATCGTGATGGAGTGCTTGTCTCCGTGATTGCCGATCCCGAGTTCGCGAGTTTTTTCAGGTATCGGAGAACTCGAATGGCACATCCCCAATGCGTGGTGCCCGGGTTGTTCAGGAACTTGCTCAGCTAGTACGCGGCAAAGCTGATGTCTGGACGGGTACACAGCGCGATGTAGAGCAGACATCCGACGAGCGCTCGATACGGCTTGCCGCGCATTATCTGCTCCTGTTTCTTCGCGTCCGAGCTGTCGATCTTGGCTAGCTTCACGCTCGGACCCATCGGATTTTGCACAGGACGACCATCGCTTTGTCGAAAGCGAGCTACCACCTCGTCGATGTAGCGTGATTGGCTGAGATGCAGCTGCCGCGAGGTCGGATGATGACGAACGCGGACCCCCAAGAACATCTGGACGTCACCAACAGCCTTCAGCTTGAAGGCGGACGCCAACTCCGACGACACATGCTCAATTTCGGAGGATGTCGGGGCAGCAACGATCAGGTCGTCGACGTAGAGGCATAGATAAACGTGCTCGCAGCCGATGGCCTTCCCGTAGATGCATTCGTCTGCCGTGCTCTGCTGGAATCCGATCGATCAAAGCTTGTTGCGAATCGTTGTGTTCCAGACTTGCGCAGCCTGCTTGAGCCCATACAACGACTTGTCCAGCTCGCACACCATGTCATCTCCTGCATCAACTCCCTAGGGTATCTTCATCTGGACAACTTCGCTCAGCTTTCTGTTCGGGAACGCCATCTCGAAATCGAACTGCTTGGCGATGTAACCCCGCGCGCTGCTAGCAGAGAGGAATGTCCTGATTGAGCTGACGTTGGCGACAGATGCGTATGTCTCGAAGTAGTTCACACCATACCGCTGTGTGAAACCCTTCGTGACCAATCATGCCTTGTAGCGTACGATCTCGCCTTCTTTGTTTTTCTTCACGGCGAAGACCCACTTGCACCCGACTGTCGGCACGTTCGGGTCCCGCTTTACCAGTCACCACGTGCCGTTCTTCTCATGTGCTGCGAGTTCGGCAGCGATCGCTTCGTTTCATCGCTCGTGCTCGCTGCTTTCAACAGCTTCTTTAAAGCTGGACGGAATGAATACAGCAAACGCGTACTGGATTGCGTCTGAGTCGGGTGGGGTCGTCCGGGAGCGCTTCGGGGCACGAGTTTCGTCATGATTCGAGTCTTCAAACAGTACAATGGCTCTGTTGTCCGCACTTGGAGATTCCTCTAGAAGCAATGGTCCGCCGCCGGATCCGGCCATGATACACGGCTCCTGTCGCTGGACGGCGCGGTTGGTTCGCTGGTTCCAGAACACGATAGCATCCGAAACTGGCAGAGACGCGGTGAGGCTTGAGAGATACTCTCTGGACGGCGCTCGCGATGGCTGCGAACTATCGAACTCCGGCGCAGATGGCATGTCCTCATCCTGGGCATCACTGTCCATCTCGGCGTCGACTTGAGCGTCATCAGACTCGTTCATCTGCTCTCCCTCCTTATGACGCCCGCCGAGGTCCTCGTCAGCACCGTACTCGCTGGCAGGAATAGATGGCGCCGCCGACACACAAATCTCGACGTCGCTCGAGTAGATACCACGGACCTCCCATTCATCGAGTGTGATCGATCTAGCGACCTTGACCTTGTTATGCACGACGTCGAGGACTTGGTAAGCTTTGCTGGTCTCGCAGTATCCAAAGAAGACGCACCGAAAGCTCTTCGGGTCGAGTTTCTTCCTCTTGCTCTTGTCGAGATGGGCGAATCCGGCTGAACCAAAGACGCGAAGATGATCCAGCTTTGGCACCACCCCGTAGCAGACCTCATACAGTGAACTCGTTGGGTGAGCATTGTTCGGCAGTCGGGTGATCGTGTAGGCTGTTGTGCTCACCGCCTCTGCCCACAACTTCTTCTCAATCTGCTTGTACGCCATCATCGACCGAGCCATTTCCACCATGGTTCGGTTCATTCGCTCAGCCGTTCCGTTCTGCTGGGGGCTGAACGGCGCCGTTCGTTGGTGCACGATGCCACGCTGGCGAAAGAACTGGGTGAGCGGCTTGTTCACGAACTCACCGCCGTTGTCTGTCCTCACGCACAAAAGACGCTACCCGAGCTGGTTCTCCATCTGCATTGTGTACTCGCGAACCCGCTCGGACACCTCGCCCTTGCTGTTGAGGAAGAACACCGACAGAAACCGCGAATAGTCGTCGACCAGGGTGAGAATGAATCGTGCACCACCTGGCGTTCCCGTCTCCATCGGTCCGACGACGTCAGCGTGGACAAGCTCTAGAACCCGAGACGCTTTCGTATTGGAGTGCTTCGGAAACGAGTCGACAGTTTGCTTGCCTTGCATGCAGCCACCACATAGTCGATCCGGATCCGTTCGCGATGGGATCTTGACGCCGTTCTGCACGAGTCGGTGCATGTTGGCTGAGTTGGTGTGACTCAAGCGGGCATGCCACTGTTCCCATGTCGAGTGCTCGAGCATTTCCACCGGCATGGCTGTCTCAATTGGCTTCACGTTCCAGTGGAACGCGTTGCCAACTTGCGGGACCGTCGCGATCACAGCTCCACCACGCGATATCACGCATTCACCAGCGGTAAAGATCACTGAGAACCCTTTTGTCGCCAACTTCGAGATAGAAAGAAGGCGACGGTCCAGGGTCGGGATGTAGAGCACGTCACCCACACTCGCCTGCTTCCCACAAGGAAGGATGTGCTTCACGACGCCAATCCCCGCCGCCTGGAGCTTTGAGCCGTTGGCGACCGTCACTTCGACCGGCGATGAGAGTGGGCGAATTTCACAGAAGTTCGCTTGATACGGAGACATGTGAGACGATGCCCCACTGTCCAGGGGCCACCCGACTTGAGCCGACCCTGCAGCGAACGAGATCTCCTCCTCAACCACCCTCTTCTTTGACTGGCAGTCGCGCTTCATGTGCCCCAGCTCGCCGCATCTGAAGCACGTGCCCTTGAATTGTGACGTCCGCTTGCTTGACCTCGCCTGGTGATTCAGCTGATGGGTGACCTTGAATGCCGCTTCTTCCTCTCGCTCCTGTCCCGAAAGCTTCGCAAACTCCTTAAGCAGCTTCTCTTTGACGTCGACCAGCGCAACGACGCTCATATTCTCAATGATCGAGATGAGAACGTCGTACTCCGACGGCAAGCTTCCAAGAAGCACCACAAGTTGTCTCTGCTCGTCGATCGTCTCGCGGACAGCTTCCAGCGAGACCACGAGCTCCTCAAACTTATCGATGTGGGAGCTCATCGAAGCTCCTTTCTCCATCTTGAACTCGTGTAGCTTCCGCGACAGTGCGACCCTGTTGTGCAGGTTCTGGCGATTATAGTAGTCGCGCAGCATTCCCCACACCTCCACAGCCGTTGTCGCCGTTCCAATCTTCGTCTGATGTTTCACTTCGACACCTTGGGCAATGAGCGCCATCGCCTTCATGTCGCCGATTCTCCACTGGGCCGTGCGCTCCCCCTCGGGCTTGATCGCTGCGATGTGCTCGAAAAGGCCCTTCCGCGCCAGCGTCATCCGCATGTTGTACTCCCAGTGATAGTAGTTGTTGTCACCAAGAAGATCCGACAGTAAGGTCGGCATCTTGACCGAGCTGCTTGGTACTTGAGCCTGCGGCTGTTAACCTGTTTACTTGGGCGCTTGGGAGTGGAATGGAGAGTGGGATTCAAGTGCAACATGCATGCTGAGCTCATGCTCAGCTCGTGCCTACATCTGTTACCAGCGAAAGCACATGGAGCTCTCTCCAGAGATGCAACCACCGCCCGTCCGGGAGACGAAACCACCATTAACCGCTAGCGCTTATCGGCACGATCTTCAACAGTTCGCACTGCGGTTTGCTGCGAGCGTCATGGGCCTTTGGGTCGGCCACACCATTGGGCTCGTGGTCTTTGTCGTGATGGGCTTTTTCTGGCTCGGCCGGCTCGACTGGCTCGCAATGGCGCACGACGCGAAGCACAACACGCACGTGCTCATCGGATAGAACGCGGCTGGAAGCGCAAGCGACTGCAAGAGAGATACACGCAGGGGTATAAGTGAGGAGTGATCCCCCATGGTCGTGGGGAATGTTAGAAACGAAAGGTATTCTACTGGATACTCATGGCGTGTGCTTAACAAACACACCCTACCTTTGTA